>JAHXHD010001200.1:0-20121 GCA_019857685.1 Papiliotrema terrestris | reverse complement strand
CCCCAGCACCAGCACCGTCCACCGCCCCCGTCCCTTCCACTCCCGCTCCCGCTGCCGCCGCTGCACCGGCTTCGTCAAGTATAGAGACGCCCACGCCCGCACCCGCGTCAGCTCCCGCTCCGGAGGCTTTGGCGCCGGCGCCGGCTGCTTCTTCCAACCCTAACGCTCCCACGTCTTTCCGTAAGCTGGGCTTTGTTGACTATGGGCGTCGCGCTCATCTGTAGTCTCCGGCGCTCAGCTCCAGCAAGCTACGGAATCGATGATTGAGATGGGATTCCCGCGGGAACAGGTCGTTCGTGCTTTGCGAGCGAGCTTCAACAACCCGGACCGAGCGGTCGAGTACTTGTTCAGCGTGAGTTTGCCTAGATGCAAACAGATTTCTGGATCTGACAGGCAGGGCAACATTCCCAACGTTGAGGAAGACGCGCCAGCACCGGTGTGTACTTGACAGCCGAGTCGGTCGCATGTGAAACGCGCTGACGTTAGGCTGCTGCTGCTCCCGCACCGACCGGTGGACAGGTCAGCTCCTCGGCTCCTGATACGTGCGGAGCTGACATCCAGGCCGCTCCGGCTACACCTGCTACCGCTCCATCCGCTCCAGCACCAGCTGCCCCTGCTCAACCTGCCGCCGCGCAACCAGCTGCTGGAGGAGGAGGAAGTGCCGAGAACCTGTTCGCGGTACGTGGCCTGCACCAATTCTGCTGATCATCGCTGATCCCAGGCCGCTGAAGCTGCCAGTGAGCTGATTGCCGCGTATCTATCACCAATGCACAGCTGACGTCAGTGAACCGCGATCGAGGAGTTCCGGCCGGTCTGCCCGGAGCGGGAGCTGCCGCTGGGGCTGGCGGAGCAGGTGCCGCCGGACTGGGAGGGGTCGCCGACGCACCGCAATTACAACGGATCCGCGAGGTCAGCTTTCGTCCACACTACGCATGGCGCGAGCTGACGGGCAGATGGTTGAGCAGAACCCCGCATTGATCCAACCCCTCCTGCAGCAGATCGCGGCTACGAACCCGGCTCTCGCGCAGACGGTGGCGCAGAACCCGCAGGCGCTGTACGACTTGCTCGGCGCGGCGATGGGCGGAGAGATGGATGATGAGGACGACGGAATGGGTGGGCAGGTCATGCAGATTGATTTGACGCAGGAGGAGGCGGCTGCTGTTGAGCGGGTGAGTGGTGTTTCGGGCATAATACAACTTCGGGTGGATGCGTGCACAGCAGAAGGACGGGACGTGTTCGCTCGAAGGATCGGAGAGTGGTTCCGAAAGGCACACTGTATGCAGGAGGCGGAGCTGCGTGCGGAAGCCCGGATTAGGGGAAAGGACCAGGAACCGGTCTGGCGCGAGGAGGGCAGGATGTCATTTAGCACCCGCTGACCCCAGCTCGAAGCGCTCGGCTTCGACCGACAGATGGTGCTGCAGGCATACATGCTGTGCGACAAGAACGAGGAGCTGGCCGCCAACTTCCTGTTTGATCAAGGAGATGATATGTAAGAGGGCCAGCGAGCGACTACGATCGCGGGAGAGGGATTCGGAGAAGTTGTCGACTGGGGCGAGGAGGAGATATGGAAACTGTCGTGGACGGACCAGTGGAGAGCTTGTTGCGGGAAGCAGAGGAACCGCGAAACCCGGCAGACAGCCTTTTGTGATAAATGATCCGAGATGACGAGACAATTTTTCATGCCCGACCTGCGCGCCCGCAGGTGTGATGGAACGAGCACGGCCCAATTGAACCCGGATCGGGCGTTGACCGCGACGATCAAGGGATAGCCTCCACCGGTGCCGAACGCTGTAAGCTAGCGGAATGCGATGGAAGCAGGGCTTTGGCGGGGCTTCCGAGACGGGAAGCGTACGGCCTGAGGATCCGCTGCAAGATGCTTGAAACAGGGGACGTCTGGGCAGGCTCGAGCATCGAGCATCAGAAGCGGGACTTGCCTGACGTCGCGCGCCGCCGAGCCCATACGAAACGAAACGAGTGGCGCGGATTCGGCGGTGGACCATATGTCACCGCGAGAACGATGATGGTCGTCAAGGACACGATGACTGTTGGGTTGATCGACCCTTGACCCTTGACGACGGGTCGAGCGATGACGCGCCGACCCTTCCTAGCCTGTATGTTTGCTTTGGTTGACCGATAGGCCGCGCCGGGGGCTGTTCCTCGTGCCTCGGCAAGTACGACCGGGCCCAGGCTTTGGGATCAGACTCGGACGCTGCCCCGATGACTCCTCATGGACACGTATATCAGCGATCGGCCTTGCGCTCCTGTTAGTCGGGAAAGAACACGGTAGCGGCGTGACGACTCGTACTCGCCCGAGCACGGACAGGGTTGGGTCGTCCGGTACAGAGAAACGGTCTCGTCGTGACGCTCACGACCGCTTTGCACGTACGACTCAGCGATCTCCCCACGACGGCATGTCCGTCACTCAGCTACGCGAGCTAGGTCGCACACCCACGCCTTCGACCCGAACACCCTCGGCCCTGGCACGCCGCCGCCGCCGCCCAGTGCTCTCTAGCCCGGTCACCGGAGCGCCCATCGCTCGGAAGTGCAGTCCCACTCATCTGCGCCACTGCTGAGCTGCCATCTCATCGGTGGAACGAACGGACCGCTGGACTGATTGGAGAGGATGTGCAGTCGGCTGTTACGACCCACGCACGCCCACACGCTCTTTTCGTCGGTGTTCGCCCGACAGTGCGAGAACCAGCGCCCGAGGGATCGCCAGTGAAGGATCGACGTTAGCCGGTTTTCGGGCATTCAGTACGGAGCGGTGAGAGGTAGATCATGTCGGTTGCTACGGGATCTCGGCAGCGAGAGGGCATTTCGTGCTTGAGCGCCGTGATGGGCGTGCGATGTGCCGGTCTGAGTTCGGGGGAGCACGTCGGTGAGTGTAGCCTTGAAGCTCGGGCGCCAGCCGCTGATCCGCGGGCGAGAGCCGGTCAGGACCAGAGAGGCAGGTCCCGTGGATGCAGGATCAGGCACGACATACTATACCATCTAGGCCCAGACTGGACGCTAACAGGACAGGCGTGTACGTTCCTGTCGCGCTCGAATCGGTGCTCCTCCCGGTCTTGATACTGCGCGCATGGCACCGGCCGGAAGGGTAAGCCTGGTCTCATCGATACTGCACAGCACACCCGCTCCGGACTGAGCCACAGCGCGCTGCTCTTCCTTGCACTGGAGATCGTCACGGCGGTGGCGGTATCGACGTGGGACCTCGTCTTCCGCTTGGATCCTCCGGGTGTGGACATGTACGAGGTGGCGGATATCGCTCTCGGTGAGTGGCGAGGCAGCCGACGCGTACGGGATTGTACGGTACGAGCGGCCGGGAAGATACGAGACGCAGCATTCCCTCTCGCCGTAACGCGCGGATGCGCCAAGTGCGAGGAGGCGAAGATACGAATGGCGCTTCTCACCCCAGAAAGCGACGAAGCGGTCAAGTCGATACTGACCACAGGCATCACGTCCTCCCTGCCCGTCCTCTTCCTCCTCCTCACCGCGACAACCATCCACCTGTCCCTCCTGCGTCCGAGTCTTCCACCCTTACTTCGCGCCACCCCAGCAACGACCATCTTCGCCATCACGGTCCTCCCGCTCGTGCCCGTCGGATTCATCGCAACTCTGCTCGGCAGCGTCCTCCTGCTGATCTATCGTACGTACCTGCTGATACACGGTGAGCTGCTGACCTGACGTGCAGAGCTCGACCGGACACGGCGGAACGTGGCTATCGGGTTTGCGAGTGGCGAGGATGAGTGGTTGAACACCGTTCTGACAGCCGCGGGGGCCATTGCGGGTGGGTTTGGCGTTGCACTGACTCCTGTCCGCCGGGGACCCGATGCACGAGGCAGAAGGATGCTGACAAGCAGTCACCGCGTACACACTCCTGATCACGACTCTGACCCAATTGGCCCTCTTCCACCCGGCGTCATACGTCCGCTTCTCCGCCAAACACCCCACTGGCGGGTCCCCCGCGATCCTCTCCACACTCGCTCTCGGCCTGCTTCTCGCGGCAATAGAGAATGGCGTCACCCTCGCACCCACCTCCTTCCCACTGCTCATCTCCCGTCAGGCCATCCGTTTCATGTCCCGGGCTCTTCTCGCTGCGGGGCTGCACCTCGCTTATCCGCCCTCGGGGCAGAGTGCCGGGGAATGGAGCAACCTGAGCAACACAGGCACAGATAGCGCGCTTGCATCCCCTGCACGACCTGTCCCCGCGGGTCGATCCACGGGTGGAGCGCGGTGGAACAACCGGGACACTGAGAAGCCCGCGGACCGGGGCGGAGAACGCGGCGCAGGGTGGCTGGGACCCGGCTTCAGCAAGAAGAGCGCCGAGAGAGGGCAGAGAGAGAAGGGCAGGCCCTTCATCGGCGCACCGGACACGAGCACCTTCAAGCGCATGTCGACGACCGGCACGCGGGAATCCCATACGCACAAGCTAGGGAACGTGCCGCTGAACAATGTGGGCGTGGCGAGAGGGAACGCAGTCCCGGCGCCGGTTGAGCGTGTCATCTTCCGGACGGTACGTCTCGTGCCAATCCTCCTTGGCGGATAGAGCTCACTCACCCCAGCCCGCCGCCCGCGCGCCCGTCTTATCGTTCACCTCGTCCCCTTTTACCTCGGCCTCGCTCGACGCGCTGGCAGAAAAGATCACGCCACCCGAATCCGGGGACACCGGCAGCGGGGACGAGACGACCCCGACGGGAGGTACCGCCCAGTCTGCGTGGCACCCCTACGCCCGACCAGGGCCGGGACGGCGGAGGAGCATGTCGGACATGGGGGCCAAGACGAAGAAGTACACCGAGAGTATATACGCGCCGAGTCGGGTGTCGGTGCAGTCGGGGCAGCTTGCCAAGTGGCCTCTGCCCCCTCCGCAGGCCGCCACGCGCAGGCGGGACGACGACGTTGACGAAGAGGTTGCCGGCGGGGAATACCAGGGGCAGTGGGGGTCGAGGTGTGCCGAACCTGGACCGTCTGAACCACACGGTCGGGCGGACACAGCCGCCGTGGAGAAACGGCGGGTGAGCAGGGACGTGCCGGCCATATGGACCGGCGCCGAGTCGGTAGCCCCTCATCGTGGTCCGCGAGGATCCACGCCTGCCGTCGCAAGCCTTGATACATCGGCATCGACACTTTCTCATCCACAACAGTACGCGACGGGACAGGCCTCAACGCCGTTGCTCCCGTTGTCCTCCTCGCCGTTGCCAGCCTCGACTCCTCCAAGCCGGCAGAACTCGCTCAGGCGCAAAGGTGTCCCGCCCCCGCATCCCCATGAGGCCGGCACGGATGCCCCCCTTCCGCCGCGCCCGCCGAGGAGGCAGTACACCCCCGAGCATGTCCCGACGTTGCACCCCGCCCGGCATGTGCCTCAGCGGTCGCTTGACGCTGAGGTCGTCCTGGGGCCGATGACCTCGTCCGGCCCGCGCAGAGCTACGGCCACGGGACAAGACGACACTTCCTCGACATCCGCGGCCGAGGCATTGGACACGAGTCCACGTGAGAAGGCAGACGTTGATGACACCGTGGCTATGAGCTCTGATGTGGCGGGTCGGCTCGCCCGGAGGGATACAGACCCGACGATGGCTATTGATCCAGAGGGGGCGCCGGGTCGAGCGGTCGTTGCGCCCCCGGCGAGAGCTGGTTGGCGCATCATCACCCACAACCTCCATGTCGGGTCCGATGATCCGGCGCGGGGCGGCTTACGCTTCCTGCCATACTCGGCCGAGGTCTCGGTGTCAGAGCCGCCGTACTCGCCCTATTCCTTAACGACCATGGACCCGTCTGTGGACGCACAAAGTGAATCGTCCGTGGCGCTCGGGGTGGTGCGTGGTAGGCGAGACTCGCCACACTCGCCCGCGTCGCTGGAATCGCGCTTCACCGACACCGCGCACGACCTCTTCTACTCGACGCCCATCCAGTCGCCGACGTCTTCCGAGCCGGACTCGTCCCGCTCCAATCGGTCCAGTCCGCGGAAGAGCGCCACGGCACTCCCGCAATCGGGCAAGTCGGTCATGCGGACAGTGGACGAACGGGACGAGGTGCTCGATACGATTGAGATTGAGATCTTGGAGGGGGTCCAACCAGGGAGGGCTGTCCCGCCCGGAACGTCGGGCGGCACTGCAGGCGCGGCCGCGGGCGCAGTAGCACCTCCCCCAGAGACCAAGTCAGGGTATACAGAGCCCAGTGCCGACTCTGGGGACGCTGCGCCGATGGCGCGATCCGGGGCAGGCAGGGATGGCGCCACTGGCGGTGCAACGAGGGACTCGGGCGAAGTAAGGGGTATGTTGGCGAGCCTGTACCGCATCACGCGCGACGCGGGCGTCGACCTCGACCCTGGGCGGCTTGGCCTTGACGCGAGCGATACGAGGGGTAGACTGGGGGTGAGGGCGAGCGGGCTCAGCGACGTCAGTGGGGTCAGCGGCGTGAGCGGGACGAGCGCGTGCAGCCTGGACAGCCTCGGGCGGGAATCGAGGATGAGCGGGGCGAGCTGCGAGAGCGCGGACGTCGCGCCCCAGGCTATGATCCGCGCGTTGCCTCTTCCGCTGGGGCAGGGTGCGGGCGATGCGGACGCAGGGGCATACGGGGTGGAAGTGCCGGAGGGAGCAAGGGTCGTCCTGTCGCGGGAACAGTGAACGAGGGGAGGCGGTACCGCGGGGGTGTGATCTGAGGAGGCAACTCGTTAGGACAGGTTTATAATCCACCGTATCAGTCATGTCGGATGCGAAGGGTGCTCCTGGACGCCGAGCACACGACGCACATAGGCACACCTGCATAGCGCTTTGACAGTCCAGGCAGAGTGAGGCGACATCGCATCAATCGCTGCTTAACCCGTCGTCCTCCGAGACCAAGCCCCCCTCAGACTCGGTGCTGAGCCCATCGTCCTCCGACTCGCCATGCCCGGCACCGCGCCCGCCACTCCTCGCCGCGTTGGCTGCATTCTTTCTCCTGCCGCCCTGATCCCGACGTCCGTGGCGATCGTCCGAGTCGCTGCTCAGCCGGAACGCGAGGCGCGGGTCCACACGTCCTTGTGCTCGGACTTGAGCATCCCCAACGCGCCGCGTCGGGCTATCCTGCCCGGCCGTCGAGTCCAGGTCCGACTCGGCGTCCATCTCCGACCTGAAGCTCGTGTCCGGATCCCGACGCGCGACCGAGTCCGCCTCTGAGTCGGTGCTCAGCCCGTCGTCCTCGGCGATATGCCTTGACCGGTACGTCGTGCCGAGCATTACTTGATCTTCTTCCGAGTCAGACGCTGTATCCGCTCGAGCCCACGGGGTGGCGCCATCGTCGCCCAACACGCCGTCTCTATCTAGCTCGCGGATCTACGCGTAAGCCGTAAGACGGACG
The DNA here is from genome assembly GCA_019857685.1 of Papiliotrema terrestris. Classification (NCBI taxonomy): domain Eukaryota; kingdom Fungi; phylum Basidiomycota; class Tremellomycetes; order Tremellales; family Rhynchogastremaceae; genus Papiliotrema; species Papiliotrema terrestris. The sequence continues at coordinate 12,786 of JAHXHD010001200.1, read as the reverse complement.
AGGTGAAGGAGAGCTCACGAGCTGAAGAAACTCTAGGGAGACGGCCTCCTTCCGGTCCAGCTCGAGCGCTTTGACAAACCACCCTCGCGCCGTACGGAGGCGGCTCATGTTCGGCGGCTCGGGCGTGTCCGATCGGTCGTCCGCAACAGGAGACGACATCGCTCTATCCGCTCGATTGGCTTGACAGGCGTCAAACATTGGAGAATGCGAAGACGAAGCCGGCATGGCCGGATCCGAGGCGAGGCGCCGCGACGATTCCGGCTGGGCGAGGTAGAAACACAGCATGCCGGCGTAGACGTGCAGCGGGGCCGATGTGAGGTAGGGGTAAGACGAGAGGTACCTGTCCGTCAGTCGCTCATATGGCTCCAGGCGAGGTCGCGACGCACGTCTCGAGTTCGTCCAATGCTGCACGGTGTCGGTCGTGCTTGATCATGTGCAGCACGAGCGCATGTAGTATGGCGGGGCGCTGCGCGTGAGCTCGGTGCCGGGACAGACGGTCGTGAAGCTGACCTGCGCTTCGGGCGAGGAGACTCGGAGAGCTTTGAGCCATTTCTCTGCCTCTCGTCCGTCGCCCTGTGTCTGCGTCTGGGTCCAGGGTTGCGTCTGCGTCGAGTATGGCTGAGTGGCAGGCAGGGATGTTTGCGTCGATGTGAGAATCGAGGCTTCAGCAGCGTTCAACTGACCGAGCTCGATCGCCGGCAGATCCAGGAGCAGCAGGCCCCAGTACCACCTCGACTTCCAGTCGACCTCGCGGCATCGAATCTGACGTCAGGGTGAGCCGTCTACGCGCCGTTACCGATAGACGCACCAAAATCGCCCAAGCCCTCCTCGCGCGCACATGGTCCCCCTTGGACAGGCAGACATGCAGCAGGTCGGTCAGATGTTGTATGTATATCGTCCTGACATTATATGAGGGCGGGATGTGATGCGGGGCAAGCTGCAGACGAGGCATGCGCCGGCATGGTGAGGGCAGAGCGTGAACGACAAAGGTGTGTGATGGCATACCCGGTGGAGTCCAGTCAACCGGGGGTGGGTGATGTGCCACACATGTATCCCCGTTAACACCGCGTGAAGATTCTTTCACCGTGGCGGGGGTGTTTCCCATTTTCTGGCGTCACCCGGCAGCTGCGTGGGATTCGCCGCCGCCCGCCCGCCGCTGGGCCTTTGGGTCTGGTGCGCTGCGTGCGTTGCTTGGCCTGCGTCAAATCTTTGTTGAGCGCAGGTACACTTGTCCTCCTTTTATCTACCGTCAGGTATCAAGTCACTCCACACCTTTATATAACACAACCCCCCAAAAAACGGCTCGTCGTAGTCGTACCCAACAAAGCTCACCCCACATCGCCTCGATCCGACTCGGACGAAGCGATCACCCAAAAAGAACTAGAAAAACACATCATGGCTGAGTGAGTTTCGGCGGCGCGTGTGGACCGTGTTGTGGGCGGCTTGGGCACTGGCGAGGAAGGAATCGGCTGGGAGTGTCTTGGGACACGAGCGGCGCGCCGGGAGGGATTGAAAAAATGGAGGACGATGCATGGGAGATCGAAGCAATGGGCAAGGGCGGGCCTCCTGGGAAACCCGACCGACGGGCTGACGCGAAATTTGGGACGCAGATCAGCGAACCACCGGACCTGGCTTACACACAGCACCAACGCCCCCGCCGCCGGCACCGGCAACGACCTCGAGCTCGATGGCGAGACCATCGAGTCCAACTGGAGCCAGGTCACCGACAAGTGGGTTTTGATGATTCTGCTTTGGTTGAAATGGCAATGCTTACGCCAGCTTCGACAACATGGAGCTCAAGGCTGACCTCCTCCGAGGTGTCTACGCCTACGGTTTCGAGCGACCGTCCGCCATCCAGCAGCGAGCGATCATGCCGATCATCACTGGCCGAGACTGCATTGCCCAGGCTCAGTCCGGTACCGGAAAGACGGCCACCTTCTCCATCTCCATCTTGCAGCGAGTGAGTGGCGCGTCGAACTCTAGGCTCGGCGGCGGCTTGTGTGAACAGGGGGCGAGGTCAGGCGGCGGAGGTTGGAAGAGTCGCACGAGGAATACCCGGCGACTTTTGCGCGTCCACTTCCGCCCCTGTCCTTCGCCATCCCGTCCCCCGGGGCCCGACACGGCTTGTATCCCGCTCCGCGCTGACGCCAGATTGACACCACGGTCAAGAAGACCCAGGCGCTCATCCTCGCCCCGACCCGAGAGCTCGCCCAGCAGATCCAGAAGGTCGTGATCGCCCTCGGCGACTACCTCAACGTCGACTGCCACGCCTGTGTCGGCGGTACCGCCGTCCGAGAGGACATGGCCAAGCTCAACGACGGCCCCCACGTCGTTGTCGGCACGCCCGGACGAGTCTTCGACATGATCAACCGAGGCGCGCTCAAGACCGAGGGCGTCAAGATGTTCTGCCTCGACGAGGCCGACGAGATGCTGTCGACGGGCTTCAAGGACTCGATCTACGACATCTTCCAGCTCCTGCCGGCCGAGACGCAGGTCGTCCTGCTGTCGGCTACCATGCCCCAGGAGGTCCTCGACGTGACCAAGAAGTTCATGCGAGACCCCATCAGGATCTTGGTCAAGCGAGACGAGCTTACCCTCGAGGGTATCAGGCAGTTCTGTGAGTCAAGCCAGGCCGCCCCAGTCGTCGCCGATAGCGGCGTTCCCATGTGATTCGCGCTGACTCCAGACATTGCCGTTGAGAAGGAGGACTGGAAGCTCGACACCCTTTGCGACCTGTACGAGACCGTCACGATCACTCAGGCCGTCATCTTCTGCTCGACCCGACGAAAGGTCGACTGGCTCACGCAGAAGCTCCACGAGCGAGAGTTCACCGTCTCGGCCATGCACGGCGACATGGACCAGGGCCAGCGAGAGGTCATCATGAAGGAGTTCCGATCGGGCTCGTCGCGAGTCCTGATCGCCACCGACCTGCTCGCCCGAGGTATCGACGTCCAGCAGGTCTCGCTCGTTATCAACTACGACTTGCCCGCTTCCAAGGAGAACTACATCCACCGAATCGGTCGAGGTGGACGATTCGGCCGAAAGGGGTGAGTCGCGCGAGTCGTGCGGGTTACGTCAGCAGTCACCGCGACGAGAGATGTTATGGACTGGACCATGCTGACGCCAGTGTTGCGATCAACTTCGTCACCCAGGATGACACCAAGATGCTCCGAGAGATCGAGCAGTTCTAGTGAGTAACTTGTCTGCCGAGCCAGTACGGCGCTAATCGCAGCAACACCCAAGTCGACGAGATGCCGCTCAACGTGGCCGACCTGATCTAAGCGCCCGCGCAGATCATCACCTCGCTCACGCTCTCGTTTCCTTCCGACTTTGGTTCCATCCGCTTCATCTCTTCCACCTATCGCTTCCACTTGCCCCCCTCTCTTCCCCCCTCTCCCCACCCATGACACCTGTCTGGCACATGCGCCGCCGGGGTCGCCGACCCCTGCGGCTATGTGGCGGCCGGCTGTCGTTATCCGCCGATGCGCCCCCCGCATCTCTATCTAGACTTGGGAGACGGCAAAGCATGGCATGTAGACAGTAGCACGCGCTCGTGGTGTGTCCGGTTGATATATATTCTGCACTAGTTTTATCCCCCACGCCGCCGCCGCTTCGCTGTACGCTGCATACTTTGCTGTTGAGCTCGCTGGTTGGTTCCCGTTATTGGCCGAGATGCCACCATTGCATGATCCATTGGGCGCGGGTTGGCCTGGGTCAGCTGTGGGCTGGACAAGGACGCGCAACCGAGCTAGCTGGACACTGCAGGCAGGCGTGAAATTGCGCGGCATCGACTGGTCATTTGGCGTCGAAGCGAGCCACTCACGGCGCCGGACCACGGAGCATGAGGGGCACAGCTAGGGCGACAGTGGTATCGAAGAGCATGAGTCAGGCTCTCGACGAAGGAGCCGCTTGCGCATGCGTTCGAGAGCGGGGGCGGAGAAGTGCACTAGAGATACATGGCGCTATCCAACCCACACGGCAGATGCGTCCGCCTCAGACCATCCGCTCGCCGTCGTTCCCCGCGACGAGCGACGCCGCCTCGGTCTCCCCCGCTGCTCTCCGGCCGTAGAACGCCCGTGCCGTAGCCGCAATCTCCGACTGCGTGGTGTCTGCAGGGGATATCGCTGCCGATGCGTCGTCCGCCCCCGAGAGCTGCTGGCGCGCTCGCTTGGCGGCCCGCTCGGCCTTGTACCGCGCGAGTTCGGCGTCGATGTCGCTGATCGTACGTGGTGGTCTCTGGGCGTCAGCGGTGGGCACGCGGACCACGCCGGGACAAAGGACGACTTGCATTCGTCTTCTCGTACGCGGGCCACAGGGTGTTCTTGTACTGCACGTCAGCTCCGCCCCGCAGCCAGGCGAGAAACGCACGGGAAGGACGTAGTCCTGGTACCTGCCATCAGTCGTGAACACACGCACAGAACACGGACGCCCCGACGCACCACTGCGGATCGCCGAACTTGAACATGATCCAGACGGGGAAGAACATGTACAGGCCGAACTTGAAGACCTCGACTGGGCAAGTTCAGCGCGTGCGGCTCGGTACACTCCCCGACGCACCGTTTGGGCCGGCCATGGTTCGGACAGAGGACTGTGATGTGGGTAGAGCGGGGTGTGAGCTGGTCTGATGAAGCAAACGAGAGGTCTGGCGCGGTGCAATGGCAAAAGTAGACGTCGATCATTGCCTCAGAAATGTTGCTGTTGCTGTCCGGCCATGCACGGCGGCGAAGTCCGATCACGTGCAGCAGGTCGCAGTCGGTGACACTACAGCATGCCCATGCAGCAACAAGCATATTCACAGGCACTTGCATCAAGGTATCAACAGAGAATCGCTGCACAGGCAAGAAAGGGTGTCAAATCGGTACGCAGCCTTCAGGCTCATGCTCACGCTCACGCTCACGCTCACACCACAACCCAATCCTCTCCACATCCGTCTTGCGCGGCAACCTCTGCGCCGCTCGCATCCTGCTCTCCGGCTGGAACGGACAGTGAGCCTTCGGTCTCCGGCTTTGAAGGCACAGCGGACGACACCTGCGTACGACCCGACTGGGGGGCCTCGTCCGGTCCGTCGCGACGGACGCTTCCCGCCCCAACATCTCTGATGGACTCGGTGGACGCTTCCACCGCCTCCGCCTCCGACTCCAACGCTTCGGTATCAACCCGACACAGCTTTAGGTTCTCTCGTCCAGCAGGTGCTGCAAACACTCGATGCTGACACTTCGGTGCGCCGTCTCCTCCTGCAGCCTCCTGGCCAGCGATCCGATTCGGCGTCGGCTCGCCGCGGCGGATCGGAGCGTCACCTCCAACAGATCATCCCATCCTTCCGGGCGCCCACTTCCATCGGCGAACTTGGCCCATACGTCCTTGCCTTCCGAGCTTCCCCCGCTTGAGGTGATGTGACTGTCCAGACTCTCCCCGAGCGGCTTGACGAGCGACAGAACGTGCCTGAATGCATACTCGTTCAGCGGAAGATCGGACCCTTTGTGGATGACGGGGTCAAGGCGATCACCGATGTCCGACGGCTTGAGCGGTGTGTAGGCCTCGCCATGTAGGATGCTTTGTACCTCTTTGACAGTTGTTTTGCCTCCCGGAAGAAAAGCAGAGACGTATTCACCCAATCGTCCGACCTCGTCGCCGACGGTCTGCTCGCCCCACTCTCGCCGCTTGCCAAACACGTCGTGCCACAGACGGGTGGCGAGGTAGACAGTGCATGGATGATTCTCCGGGGTGTAGGTGCAGGTCACGTATTGTCCCGTGGACTGGGAGGAGGAGTGTTGGTGCGTAGGCATGGTGCTGACAGGGTCTGGGAGCTCAGCGTCTGCGTACAGAAGAAGGAAAGGGGGGCGAGGTAAGCTCGCGGGACATGGGCCGTGTTTGACCGGCGCACGGCTGATGGCTAATTCGGGCTGGGGAATGCTCCTGGGAGCAGCATGAACGGAGGGTTCGCTTCTTGCGGGAAGGCGCTTCGCTACGGGGTGGGTTTCAAGGGATAAATGAGGGTGTGGACCCCTCGGTTGAGCGTCAGTGGCAGTACACAGCGAACCTTGTTGAACCACCCGGATGGAGCGAGGGCTTCCCGCCGAAGCGACTCACAGCCCCGCTCTTACTCCACTGCCTGAAGTATGAGCAGTGCTCCACACCGTGGAGCGTGCCTCAACAGACTTGTGACACCATGTCCCCTGTACAACAAAGGCGATAGACTGCGAGTGAGAGAATGAGAAATTCGAGCGTATTCCCGCCCGCAGGCGATGTGGCGAGGCAAGGAACGCACGTGTCGGAGCATGTGAGGCAATCAACGGCATGAGTTCACCGCGGACGTCTCGAGCATCCTCGAGCGCTCAAATGCAATGCCTCGCTCCCATCGGCTCACTGGACCATACGAGACCGTGCTAGCATGCGCTACCAATCGTGCATGTACCGCCGAAAAACAATCTCAGAAGGCTCTCGACGCCTTCGTGAGCGTTCGCGTTCATCACCTCAAGCTGCACTCTACAAGACCTCATCGCCGATCACCATCTGATTCCTACAAGTGTCACTTCGACCTTCTCTCAGCTCTAGCTGGGGCCACCACGCACACGCCCCCGATCTTTAGAGGACATAACGGAAGTCGGGCGGAAGATCCGGGTTCAAGAGATGACCGTAAGTCTCCATCTGCTCGTCGAGCTTCTTGTTCTCGCGCTTGAGGAGGAAGACCAGGGTAATCGCAACGACAATGCTCATGGCGGTGACGCCCATGCCGAGGCCGAAGCCCAACGGGTAGTGCGGCGCCTGATTGCCGAGGTAGGTGTTTGTACCGGCGATGGCTGGAGTCAGCCGGTATGCGACGAATCCGAGCATGTACCACTCACTGGCCAAGGACGCGAGCGTCATCTGGAAAGCGATGGCGATGTTGCGCTTGCCACGCGTCTCGCTATTGTTCGCTGGGCGTGAGCGGTGGTTGCGGAATACGAGGCACGGAGGCGGTCTGAGGTGCGAGGATACTCACAGACCCATGACAGCGTGCCCGGGAAGGCGCAGTACGCGCCGCTCATGAACAGCACACAGCCAAAGTACCTCACGTTGGCGAGGCGGTCTTTCGGCAGTGTGTACAGGAGGATGAGACCGATGAGCGCGATCGTCAGGCCGATGATGATAGACGGCGAGCGCTTCTGGCTCCGGTCCGAGAGGATACCCGTGGCGAACGTGAGCGTACACGCCACGGCGTAGCTGGGCAGTCAGCACGGCCTATCCACAGATTGAAGCCCAAGGCGCAGGGGCCGGCGGCGCGACGCCTGCTGCGAGACATTGCGCCCACTCACATTGGGATGGTCATGAGCTGCGCGTTGGCCGCGGTGTATCCCAGCTGCCTCAGGATCGTCGGCATAGTGTACGTGAACCCGAAGATGGCGATGTTGATGGATCCGCACATAAAAGTCGTCATGTACACCTTGTAGTCTGTCGGTCAGCCTTGCACGATGGCGGCACCGCCATGACAGGCAGCACCGCGGGCACTCACCCGTGGCGACGGTCCGGAGGTACTTCCACTCAAAGTGCGCAGAGGTGCCGTTGCCGTTGGACGCCCGACTGGCCGCGATGATGTCCTTTTCTTCCGCCGAGAGGAACCTGCAACGCTCCGGTGAGTCCGGCAAGAAGAAGAAGACCAGAGGGGAGAGGAGGACGGTGGCTATTCCTTCGAGGATGAAGATCCTGCACAACGCGTCAGTCCGGGCCCGATCGAGTGTGAGTGGACCAGACGCACCAACGCCAGCTGGCGAGTCCCGCTTTGCCGCCGAGGTGATCAATGGCAAAGGCCAACAGGCCGCCGAATGCTCCCGAGAAGACGCCGACGACGTAGAAGGAGGAGATGCGGCTTTGCAGCTGTTTGCGGGGATACCAATCGCCGACGAGCGACAGTGCGGCGGGGAAGAATCCTGAGCGTCAGCATGCCCAGATCATCGGTAACGAGCCTGCGTGGGCTCGGCCGCTCGCGGGAGACTCACCAGCTTCGGCCACACCCAGGAAGAATCGCGCCGCCATGGCACCTTCGAAGTTGTGCACGAGCCCCGAGAGGGTCATGACGATGCCCCATGCGGCGCCTGCAGGTGAGCAGGGTGCGCGTTGATCTGCCGAGGAAGAGAACACGGGATGGTATGTGCAGCGACACTTACAGATGCAGGTGATCCAAACCGATGGCCGGACCATCGATACGACGATGTTCGACGGCACTTCCAGCAGACCATACGGCTGGTGGTCAGCTTGGCAGGCAGGGCAATGGCGCCAGGAGTGGGGTGGAGCCGTGTGCCGCGAGCCCGGCGCGCAATATGGGGGCATGTGCGGATATAGTTCCCCCACGCGGTCTCGAGGAGGGGATGGGACCATGACTGAGCCATAGCGGCACGCAAACCAGGATGGAAGGGAACACCCGGAGATGCAACGAAGACGTACGATGAAGAAGATCTGCGGGATGAGCCGAAGTCGTCGAATGCGGGCCCATCACTCACGGTCGAGATCAAGTTGTACTGCACAGACGACAAGTGCAGGTCCGTTTTGTAGCCGAAGATACTGGCATTGGCCAGCGCAGATCGGTCCAGGTACGAAAAGAGGTATCTGCAGCGTCAGTCCTGCCGCGTTGAGGGTGATAGACAAGTGCGAGGATGTGAAGGCCCAGCTGGAGGCCTTGTCGTCAATGTGTCTCGTCATACGCACAGGATAGCCAGAGGGGGGATGAGCCGCTTGTCGATCTACCCGTCAGCATCCATCTGATTGCGCCGTTGCTCTCCCGTGGGACTCAAGGACGAGGAACGCACCTTTCTGATGACGCGCTTCAGTGCCTTCTCATCTATCTCCTCGCCCAGAGTCTGTATGGGCTCGGCACTGTCGTTGGCCGTAGGGAACAGGTCCTTGGACGATTGCTTCTCGCTCTCGTCGAGGGGCATCTGGCGCGACATGGTGCAAAGCCGTTTGTATTCCGCTGTTGTGCTTATCAAACGATGGCGAGAACGCTACGTGATGCATCCTGCTGGAGCCGCGTACACGGTCTTATATAAGTGTGGACTGGGAGCAGAGATAGGGTGGACCCAATGGGTGAGCTTGGCTTCCGACCGGACGCATAATCGGCAAGCTGCCCCGACGCCTCGTATCACCCATGCTTCCCGACGGACCCTCTCCCGAATTTCCCCTTTGGGCTACATATCCGACTCGCCCGTCGCCTATGGCCGACCGTTGATGTGCCGTCGTCGGGGGGCCTTTATCTAGGGTCGCTCCGCCAACCGGCACCGCTGAGCTCCTCGCTGAAAGCCTAGCAACCGACATACCGCGACGTTACTGTCCAGCCTTCGCGCATTGACACACCAGACAATGACCCAGATAGGTTCGGCTAGACCGCCGAGCTCGAGCGCGTCTTCGGCTACGGGCGACACCACCGTCGCGGACGTGCCCGACGAGTCTGGAGCGGTCCAGCAAACCTCGTCGCGACCGCGCAAGCGACAACGACAGCGCGCTACAGAGTTCACCAGATCGCGAGGGGGCTGCGAGGCCTGTAAGCACCACAAGAAGAAGTGCGACCAACAACACCCGGTCTGCTCTAGGTGCCGGACCGGCCAGAAGGCATGTCGCTATCCCGCACCGATCATCTGGGCCTCGGCGGCCAGCATCGCTGCTCCCGAGAACCCACCGCAAGATCGGGAAACCCCTTCGGGGCACGAGCCTCCCCCAGATCCGTGAGTGGACTACGCTGCTCCACTGTGCCAGCGAGAAAGCTGACAATTACAAGGTTCGTGTCTCCACGGGCGCAGCCCTCAGACTACTACCGCAACGCCGGTGTGTCGTATTCGAACCAGGGGAACAGGGCAGATGTGGTCGCGATATCTCCCGAACTACTCACTACGGGACGGTCAGAGCATGATCATCATGCGGTCGATTACGCTGCGAACAATGCGTCTACAAGCCCGTGGGACACCCTGTTGCCCGTCCCGCTGCCGCCTAGCGGGCTCAACGCAGCTTCGACGTCGTTTGCAGAGCCACCGACATCAATCCCGCAGAACGCGACCACGGATTGGAGCTTCGGGTACGTCATGCACCGTGACGGGGGTATGAAGCGCAACCCAACATCGCAGCGCTGACGCTTCCAGCGGGGATGCATTCTTGCAAGCCCTCTTTGCCCTTGCTCCATCCCAGCCGGACCTCAGCGTGACGCAGAGCTTGCTCAGCGGGCCGATATCCACCGCTGTCACGGAGCCCATCACCCCTCGTCGACAGACCAACGGGCCGCTAGCCGTCCCAATCGACTGTGACCCAGCCCTGTGGGCCTTCTTCGTCGACACCAGCCGCTGGGAGGAGCAGGAGCCGAACGACGATGAGCGCAGCTTGCTTGAGTATTACATGAACTCGACGGCCTTCGGCGTGGTGATCCAGGACGGATCAGGTGAGTTCCATTGCTCCCTCCCTGGATCCCGAGTAGCGCTCACGGCAGCCCGTCGATTCTTCCAGGAATGTGCATCTCGCGCAAAAGTCGAGAAAGGCCGGGCCTTGATGCACGCCGTGCTCTGTCTGAGCGCGCAGCACCTCTCCAACAAGGCTAGGACGGAAGACGACCGATCACGGATCAAGCGATATCGAGACATTTCGACCGAGCACCGCGCACAGGCCCTTCACCTGCTTCGTGTTGCCGCGGCCGCCAAATCTCATGGCGAGGCGGCCGATATCCTGCCGGCGATCATGATCCTGCTCATCCTCGCGACGGTCCGTCGGTGGAAAGCTTCGCTCCGAGTGTAGTCCAGCTGACCGAGCAGTTCCTCAAAGGCGAACCGGGTATCATCCCGTCCTTCCTGGACCAGACGAGCAAGTTGCTCGACAAGGCAACGGCCAGCATGTCTACGAGCGAGGCCGACCTCGCGTTTCTGCCCTCGGTGTCCGCGCTACATTCAATGTACACGGCTTTCCATTCGCTGAACGCCCAGAAGCAAATCAACCTGTCGAGCCTCTTCCCGTCCCGTGATGCGCGCCCCATATGGGAGGAACGCAGCTGCGATGTGCTGGAAACGGTCGTGGGCATGGTTGGTCTCGAGCCGTCAGCCGGTCCGCAGGGAGTGATGCTGACCGCATAGCCCAAAGCCGTGCTCATGCTCTTGCTCAAAGCGAACGACCTTGTCCTCGAATATGAAACGGTGATGAAAGCGTTGTCGCGCGATGCTCAAGACGATGAGCTCGGGATGATGAGGATCGAACTGCAGGCGCGAGCGTCGGCGCTTGATGCCGATCTGGACGACGAAGAGTCATGGGGCCATCAGAGTGCGCATGGTTTGAGTGGTATGTGCCCTCCAGTCCGGACCGATGCTCCTTATCACCAGCTGCTGAATAGACAGAAAGGGTCTGGCTGGGCCAAGAGTGCTGCCGGATCGCCGCGAGGGTGATGGTCCTCGTCGATGTGCTTGACGACGGGATCGACTCGCCCCGGATTCTCGGTCTGATCGACCGTTTCGCTGATCAGCTGGACGCATGCGGTACGTCGCGATCGCTCATGACCGACGACTTTCCGATCTCTAGCTAGTTGAGTACACACTGACGCGCAGGGCCCCGGCTGGAGGTTGGCTTGATCTGGCCATACATGGTGAGTACACCACTGCGGCACACGACTGCTGGCTGAATCTCAGGTGGTGGCGAGTCATGCGCCGGCTCGACTCAGACCCCGCATGTCGGCATTCATAAAGCGAGCACAGTGGAAGGGCTCAGCGATGCCGCTGATTGCCGAGGCGGTGGTGGAGGAAGTCTGGCGAGACACCGACAGCGGGGAGTCGGGCAAGACCTGGCGGAGTTGTGTCCTTGCTCGAGGCGGGCCAATCATACTATGACCGATCGTCCCCTCGGGTCACCTCTGCGCATACGGTTCATTGTCTCTGGCGGGCCTCGACTATGCATGCGATGTGCTCTTCGGGCGGGCCTTGTCCGGGGGCAACACCCATGGTCGTATGCGACTCATTTTCCCTGAGGCTAGTAGGGTGTCGGCAGTATGCGACCGCAAGCGCCCCCTCGTCCGGCTTAGACCGCTGTATCCGACTGCTCTTGCGAACGCTTCCTCCCTCTGCCTCTCCTCCGCTGTGATGGCATCTGACAGCATGAGGCCATATAACCTCGCGGACAGAGGCTCCGGTCAACCGTCAACTTCTCTCAACAATACCATCTCGTAATCAGCCCGCCATGTCCACCATAACCACCACTCAGACAGCCTCGACCTCTGCGTCGACTGTCCTCCACCTCCGAGGCAGCCAGCGACCAAAGGTCAACGGCAAGCGGATGAACGAGACGCTTCACCACTCGTGTCAGTGGGGATGCACCCCCGACGGAGGCATGAGTGAGTCTAACACGTCCACACACGCCTCGATGCGTGCCTGGCTATCCGTGGTACGACCCATTCGCTGAGACCAGACCGACTAGCTCTAAACGACGACGACGCCAAGGTCCGCCGGTGGTTCATCTCCGAGACGGAGAAGCTCGGGTGCAAGGTCACCGTCGACTCGTTCGGGAACATCTTTGCCGTGTACAAGGGCAAGATCGACGGACCGCCCATTGCCATGGGATCGCATCTCGACACGCAACCCACCGGCGGGCGATACGATGGGATTCTGGGGGTGCTGGCTGGGTTGGAGGCGCTCAAGGCGATACACGAGTCGGGGCATGTGCCGCACAACCCGCTGGCGGTGGTGTGCTGGACGGACGAGGAGGGGTCGAGGTTCGTCCCGGCCATGCTGGGCAGTGGGGTCTGGGCCGAGTACTACCCGCTGGAATGGGGGTGAGTTGCGCTCCTACCGATCC
>JAHXHD010001199.1:0-20266 GCA_019857685.1 Papiliotrema terrestris | reverse complement strand
TTCAATCGTGATTGCATGCCCCCGTGCTCTACCTTGACCGCTATTTTACCCATCCCCCAACTACAATAACCTCTACTGTCCCCTTTTTCCGTTCACCAGCCAATCACATCACTCAGCGACAATGTCCAACCTCATTGCTACCAAGCGAGTCGACCTCCTTGAGCCCTACCTCAAGCTCGACCAGGGCTCGGCCATCCAAGCTGAATGTGAGTGTCGTGTGTATTGTGCATGGCCGCGAAATCGCCGGGCGGTGCAGGTGCGGCGGCGAGGTGGTCCGCGGGCGTATCAGCCCGTTTGGTCGGCGGCCCGAGTGTCTCATCTCACCTCCTTCCATCCATCCCTTCAATCGCTGCGTCTGCCATCTGTCTACCCCCGCTCGACCCATATGTCCCTCTTTTGCGCAGTCATCGCTCCAAACCGGGCGGTCACACGATCACGCGAGACGCGCAGACACCAGACGGACCTCGATTCAGAACTGTGACTAATCCGCAGACATCTGGGTTGACGGCGATGGTGGTCTCCGATGTAAGACCATGACCATCGAGAAGGGCAAGCCCGCCTCCGTCTCCGAGCTCAAGGAGTGGAACTTTGACGGTTCATCCACGAACCAGGCCCCGGGCGAGAACTCTGATGTCTACCTCGTGAGTGGCGCCTGCTGCGCTTTTTTGACGACATCATAGCCTGGTGCCCTTTCTGCTCTTGCTAACCTCAGCGACCCGTCGCCATGTTCAAGGACCCCTTCCGTGGTGGTGACAACATCCTCGTCCTCTGCGAGTGCTACGACAACGACGGCACTGTCAACAAGTCGAACTACCGAGCGCACGCCAAGAAGGTCATGGACTCCGCCAAGGAGCACGAGCCTTGGTTCGGTCTCGAGCAAGAGTACACGCTCTTCGACGCCGATGGCCAAGTCTTCGGATGGCCCAAGATGGGATTCCCGGGACCTCAGGGCCCGTACTACTGTGGTGTCGGTGCCGGCAAGGTCTTCGCCCGTGATTTCATCGAGGCCCACTACGTGAGTAGCACCGATCCGACGAGTGCATCAGCGCTGACCCCAGCGAGCGTGCATGTACGCCGGTATCAAGATCTCGGGTATCAACGCCGAGGTCATGCCCGCCCAGTGGGAGTTCCAGGTCGGCCCTTGCGAGGGTATCGAGATGGGCGACCACCTCTGGATGGCCCGATTCCTGCTCCTCCGTATTGGTGAGGAGTGGGGCATCAAGCCTTCCTTCCACCCTAAGCCCCTCAAGGGCGACTGGAACGGTGCCGGATGCCACTCCAACTACTCGACCAAGCTCATGCGAACGCCGGGCAAGGGTATGGCCGCCATCGAGGACGCGATCAAGAAGCTCGAGAAGAAGCACCTGGAGCACATTGCCGTCTACGGAGAGGACAACGAACAACGTCTTACCGGCAAGCACGAGACAGCGAGCATGACCGCGTTCTCGGCTGGTGTCGCCAACCGAGGTGCCTCGATCCGAATTCCCCGACACGTCGGCGCCCAGGGCTACGGCTACCTCGAGGACCGACGACCGGCCTCCAACGTTGACCCATACCGAGTCACCGCCATCCTCGTTGAGACCACCCTCCTCAACTAGGTGCGGTGTTACGATGGGATGAGGATGCGAATGGGAGATGCGCCGCGAGGGGGGAGTGAGAATGAGGAACGGAGAGATTGGTCTTTACCCACAAGTGCTAGACCTTAATATCCTACACCGCCGAGAACCATAGTCGATTCTAACAGTCCATCATGTTCATACTTTTTTTATCGTTGTCCAGGGGATGAATGCCTGCCCGAGTGATACGCGTGGAGCCATGCCTCTGTGTGCCAGTTCCCGCCGACTCAATCCGTAGCTCCAATGTTATCTAGACGCATGACTCATGTCGCAGTGCTAATGATAAGATAACCCATGTGGGCGGGACAAGCCGGAGAAACCGGAAGGGCGGTAGGGAAGGGACAGCGAGTGAAGCACATGGTGCACATCGGATCCGGTCGAGCCACCCCTTTCCCATCGGTCAAAACCGAGCAGAATCGAGTTGACGCTATACATGCGTCTTTCAATCCTCGGCTCAATGGTACCTCTCAACTCGGTATCCATACAAATACACTCAGGCCCAAAAGGCGGGCCGCGCGAGGTACATCCATCAGGTTAGCTGAGAGAGAACGCCCAACGGCATGGTGCACAAAGACACTCCGCCCAGGGTCAGGCTGTACCCGCACGATCCCACCTCGTTCCTTCCACTCTTGGGGAAACACCTGCCTCACTCGATCACGACATACAGCACGATCAAGACGAACCCATGGCCACAGCTGGTGGGCATCCCCTCAAATCTGTCGCTGCCTAAGGCATATGGTATCAGCAACGATGCCATCGCAGGAGACGACCACGATGGAACGGAGGCGCAAGACGTGCCCGACTCGCTGATATACGGCGCAGTGTGGGCGACGTTCCCCGCCTCACAAATGTCCAACCCACCGGATATATGGGTCATGTTCATACACCTCCCCAAACCCCAAACGAACCAGACGCGGCTGTACTGCTCGCTCGATCGCGAGCTGCTGGTTGCACCGGATCCGCCAACGACCTCGAACAGCACGACCACCCGGGTACAGAAGGGCACTTCGAGATGGCGCGCGGGCCAAGAACTTATGCTTGGAGTGGTCAAGACCGTCGTGGAGACTTTTCCGTCGGGCGAGAAGTATATACCGCTCAACGCTCTCTGGGTCGATGGAGTGGTGGACTGGCTGAAGGACAACGAGATGGCGACGATGGTTCATGATGCGTACGATGTCTGGCTTGCGCCCGAGGGAGGAGGGAGTGAAACGGAAGGCGGAGCCGGGTCAGCAGTGGGAGGGGGTGTTGTGGATAAGAAAGGTCTCGAGGTGGGCGGTTGCAGGAGGGACGACTGTGACGTGGTAAGTTACCCACGCCTCCCACCGAGCGTAGTCGAGGTTTCGAGAGAGCGGTGCAGCCGGGAATGCGGATCACACGGATGATACGGAGCATCATGCCCGGGATGCTCTGGTGCTGAGAAAGGGATCTGACGGCAGATCCAAAGCTCGCGAGACATCAAGGAAGGTATATCATACTATATCGCGCGTATGGCCCACACTTCCGTCATACGCCGTTCAGATACCGGCCAGCCCGTCGCGTGGATATTGACCCATGCAGCAGGGGACCTGGGAGCGCTGTATACCATCCCAGAGTATAGGCGACGCGGTCTGGCCAAGTGGGTGGTGGAGGAGCGGCTCAAGGCGGGGAAGACGGCCGTGGGAGGCGTGGAAGGCGGAGAGGCGGACGACAAGCTGCGGGGACATGTTTGGGTCTCGTGGGAGAATGTCGGGAGTAGGAGGTTGTGGGAGAGCATGGGGTGGGTGAGGGGGTGGAGTGCCCGGTGGGTTTGCATCAAGTGAGAAGAATAAAGAGGGTCGACTAGCACACGAGCGAGTGTTTGCAGCGGTTCTGGGATTTCGTCGGCTGATCGACGGCGAATCCATGCCTTGTTGTCAGATCATGCATCCGTCTGTGACTTATCGATTGCCTCAGCATCACGCCGGCAAGGCCAAGCCCACAAAATCTCTGAGGCCTGCCGCTCAACCACCCGAGCATGGTGGTGAAGGGCCTAGCCGTTGCCAGCGGGTGGCGCGGTCCAGATGGTGGTCGCAGAGTTGAGGAAGTCTCAGTCTTTCCTTTCCGATGCCGGGGATACCATTTCAAGTACGAGAAATTGTGCACCGCGAAGACTCTACGTATCTGTGGCCGCCGTGTTCGACCTCGCGTCACGCGAAACAGCAAATTGTGCGATAACTCTGCGAAGCTGGCTGAAGTTCTTGACCTACCACGGAGTTCGCACATACTTCACCAGCCGCACATTTCAGCAGAGCAGTCACCCGGCTAAGAGCTCTCGCTTGACAGGGGACTACGTCTGAGACCAGGTCCACCTGTAAGGGGCTGCCATGATCTACCTTCGTGCGAAGAGGGGGTGAGTGGCGGTCGTGAAGTGCTCGCCTCTCTACACGTCACCTGATGCATCATTTCAACTCAGCATAACAACGCGTCGAGTGATCCCTGTACATAGTTTTAGTCTGTCCTTCACTCACGGTTCAGCAGGTATTGATGCGCGAACCAACCTGTCAAAGCTGGCCCTCACGTTAAGGACTGGACTCGAGCACAAAAAGCCACGTCACTGATAACGCCACGCGATCTCACCGGCCGCACTTCGATGTTGCTTGAAATCGCATCAACCTCGAATACAAGTCTCTCCTCTACCTTGCATCCTCGCCTAGCATGTCCAACTTGCACCTCCTCAATCTGACGTTGTCGGCACCAACGTCGATAACGGCCGCTGTGGTCGGGTCGTTCTCGGGCACAAAAGGGCAGGAGATCCTCGTTTCGCGGGGGAGCACAAAGTTGGAGATATTGAAGTTGAATTCGGGCACCGGGCAGTGTGAGTCCAGAGCCGTCCACGACAGGCCAGAGCTGACGGACAGTGGACACGATATGCTCGACCGAAGTGAGCCAGATGCCCCCCGACGTGCAGGGCGCCGCTGACGATTAGGTCTTTGGGGTGGTCCGGAATATTGCGCCGTTCAGGTTAGCAGGAATGACCAAGGGTGAGTGAGCCCGGCTACGGAGTTGCACGGGCGAGGCTGACGGGTAGACTACATCCTGATCTCTTCCGACTCCGGACGACTGTCGATCGTCGAGTTTGTGGTCACGCCGACACCCCACTTCGAGAGCCTGTACCAGGAGATCTACGGAAAGACGGGGAGCAGGCGAATCGTGCCGGGACAGTTCCTGGCTGTGGACCCGAAGGGACGAAGTTGTCTGGTCGGAGCGTGAGTGTTGTTTTGGCAAGAAAGGCAAGCAAGGAGCGTATGCTGATGGCAGTGTCGAGAAGTGAGCTGGTTTGAGCGTTCACCAGGCAAAGCTAACGGCGTAGGGCAAAGCTTGTGTGGGTGTTGAACCGAAATTCAGAGGGCAAGCTGTTCCCGTCCTCACCGCTCGAGGCGCACAAGAACAACACGCTGGTGACGCATATCGTTGCCGTTGACCAGGTGAGTGGCTTGACCGGCTGGACCAGCGCGAATGGCGGCATACTTATTTGCAGGGATATGATAACCCAATGTACGCGGCGCTCGAGGTCGATTACAGTGAATCGGACAAGGACTCGACAGGCGAGGCTTTCGAGCGGACAAAGAAGGTTTGTCTAATGGATCAGCATGGAAAGGCGCTGACGATAGTTCCTCACATTCTATGAGCTGGACTTGGGTCTTAATCATCTTGTGAGGAAGTGGAGTGAACCGACCGACCGAAGAGCAAACATGCTGGTGCAAGGTATGTGGGACCATATGTTCGCGGTTCAGTGCTTACACATGCAGTGCCTGGAGGTCAAAACGCCAACTCGGATCGCTGGGACGGGCCATCCGGCGTCCTGGTCTGCTGTGAGGACCACATCGTCTGGAAACACATGGACGCGGACGCGCACAGAATACCCATTCCTAGGAGGAGAAACCCGCTGGCACAACGAGGGGAGACTAGCCGAGGGAATATCATCGTCTCCGCGGTCATGCACAAGATCAAGGTGAGCTGCCGAGCATTGGAAGTCTGACATGAGAGCTGACTGGCAGGGTGCTTTCTTTTTCCTGCTTCAATCAGAAGACGGTGACTTGTTCAAGGTCACGATCGACCACACGGATGAAAACGTGGATGCGGTCAAGATCAAATACTTCGACACCGTCCCAGTCGCCACGAGCCTATGCGTGCTGAAGAGCGGATACCTGTTCGTGGCCAGCGAGTTCGGCGATCAGTGAGCCCCTCCCCTGCAAGCCTGCTACCAAGCTGACGGCAGAAACCTGTACCAATTCCAGAGTCTGGGTGACGACGACGACGAGCAAACTTGGTCGTCACGCGACTACCCGCAGAACGGGGACACGGACGACCACCTTCCTTACGCGTTCTTCGACCCGCGCCCGCTGGTCAACCTGCTTCTTGTCGACACATTACCCTCGATGGACCCGGTGACGGATGCCAAGGTGGTCAACCTGCTCGGCGCGAACTCGGACACGCCACAAATATATGCGGCTTGTGGTCGGGGCGCGAGAAGTACGTTCAGGACGCTCAAGCATGGATTGGAAGTCGCGCAGGTGGTCGCTAGTCCGCTGCCGGGTGTGCCGACCGCTGTATGGACGTTAAAGTTGACCGAGCAAGGTGCGTTGAGCGGAACGAGGAAGTAAGAGATGCCGGCACTGACGTCCAGACGAGTTCGACTCATATATCGTGCTGTCCTTCCCTAACGGTACCCTCGTCCTGTCAATTGGCCAGACCATTGAGGAGGTCAATGATACCGGCTTCTTGTCGTCCAGCCCAACCCTGGCCGTGCAACAGCTTGGCGATGCTGGTCTCCTGCAGGTTCACCCATACGGACTGCGGCATATTCGGGCATCTGACCGGGTCGACGAGTGGAACGTGCCGGTCGGAACGTCGATTATCGCCGCAACGACGAACAAGCGACAGGTCGTCATTTCGCTGAGCACGAACGAGCTTGTCTACTTTGAGCTGGATCCTGAGGGCAGCTTGTCGGAGTATCAGGAGAAGAAGACGTTGTCTGGCAAGGCGACCTGTGTCAGCATTGCCGAGGTACCCGAGGGAAGGAGACGGACGCCGTACTTGGTGAGCCCGTCACGATCGACCCGTGAGGATGGTTCGCTTACAGCAGGCCGTCGGATGTGACGACCAGACCGTCCATGTCATTTCGCTGGAGCCGGACAGCACCTTGACTACCCTTTCGTTGCAGGTGAGTTGCCTTGACGCCCGTGTGAGGCAACACCTGACTCTAGGCTCTCACTGCCCCACCTGCCTCCATCTGCCTCGCCGAAATCTTCGACACCTCCATCGACAAGAACCGCTTGACAATGTTCCTGAACATCGGACTGATGAACGGTGTCCTGCTGCGTACCGTTGTCGACCCGGTCGACGGTTCCCTTTCCGACACCCGACTCCGTTTCCTCGGTGCCAAGCCACCCAGGATCGTACGAACCATGGTGCACGGGTCGCCTGCCGTCATGGCCTTCTCCAGCAGAAGCTGGTTGCTGTACACGTACCAAGACCTGCTGCAAACGCAACCACTCATCTATGACCAATTGGAATTCGGATGGAATTTCTCGGCAAGCATGTGTCCAGACGGCTTGATCGGTATCTCGGGCAACACTCTGCGGTGAGTACCCCACAGAGCAACGTCGGTGAGAGAGAACTGACGGCAGGATTTTCACGATCCCGAAGCTTGGGGAGAAGCTCAAGGCGGAATCGACGGCTCTGACGTACACGCCGCGCAAGTTCACCAGCAACCCATACCACCCGGTCTTCTATGTCATTGAGACGGACCACCGGGTGTACGGGCCAAAAGCGATCTCGCGGATACTGCAGGAGAGGGTGAGTCAAGGCACCGGTCAAGAGATCGTCGTCGGAGGTGACCATGCAGCAAGCCAGCGGCGCGTCGGTCAACAAGGGTGTGCTGGACTTGCCGCCAAGCGAGTTTGGACGGGTACGAGCTCCCGCGGGACGATGGGCTTCACTCGTGCGGTCTCTGGACCCCATCACGGTAAGTTCGACGTTGTCATTGCCGTAGCCTTCACAGTCGCTGATGACAGAATGAGACGATACAGACGCTTGATCTCGACGAGGATGAAGCGGCCCTCTCGTCGACGATTGCGTTCTTCCCACAGGGCAACGGCGAGCCGTTCCTTGTGGTCGGTACAGCTGTCGGAATGCAACTCGTCCCGAGATCGTGCAAGGAGGGATGGCTGCGTGTGTACACCATCAAAGATAACGGTAGAACACTGGAATTCCTGCACAAAGTGAGTCGGACGCGGAAGCGGAAGTCGGCGGCACTGGCGCTAACTGCACAGACGAAAACGGACGATATCCCAGCGGCGGTCGCGGGCTTCCAGGGATTCCTGTTGGTTGGTGTGGGCAAGTCGCTGAGACTGTACGAGATGGGAAAGAAGGCTTTGCTGCGGAAGTGCGAGAGCAACGTGAGTGGGACCGCTGGTGCCGAAGCAAAACTGACGTCAGGCCTTCCCAACATGCGTCGCTACCATCAACGTCACCGGCGCGCGGATCATCGTCGGTGACATGCAAGAATCGACTTTCTACTGCGTGTACCGGTCCATACCTACGCGGCAACTGCTCGTGTTCGCCGACGACGCGCAACCCCGGTGGATCACATGTGTCACGAATGTCGACTACGAGACGGTTGCGTGCGGTGACAAGTTCGGCAATATCTTCCTGAACCGGGTGGACCAGGCCGTATCGGAGAAGGTGGACGACGACCCCACTGGAGCGGGAATTCTGCACGAGAGGGGCTTCTTGATGGGTGCGGCGAACAAGACGTCGCTGGTGGCGCACTTCCACGTCGGCAGCATCGTCACGTCGTGAGTTGGCGAAAGGGCCACAGGAAGGCGGAAGGTAAGCTCACTTCAGAATAACAAAGGTGCCATTGGCCGAGGGAGGTCGGGATGTCTTGGTGTACACGACAATCTCGGGCGCGGTGGGTGCGCTGATCCCGTTCATCTCGATGGACGACATCGACTTTATGCAAACGCTCGAGATGGTGAGTCAGGCGGTACTCCCAAAGGGCAGAGATTGCGGAAGGAGGTCCATGTGGTCAGGGCTGACAGCAGCACATGCGCTCGCAGAACATCTCGCTCGTTGGCCGTGATCACCTCGCCTACAGGGGTTACTACGTCCCGATCAAGGCGACCGTGGACGGTGATTTGTGCGAGGCGTTCAACACCCTGCCCTATGCGAAGCAGCAGGCGATCGCGGCGGATCTGGATAGGAGTGTGGGTGATGTGTTGAAGAAGCTGGAGCAGATGAGGACCAGTAGCGCATTCTAAGCGAGGCGGGGAATGGGGGTTCAGCGGTGGCGGCTACGGAACCGGAACGGGAGGGGAAAAGGCGAAAGGGATTTAGAGTCAAGTCGACCATTGTCACTGAATGCAAGAAGTAACGATCAAGGGAGACGGTGCAAGCCATGGAGCACCCAGCTGAGATGCGGCAGAAGCCAGGGTCGGAAATGAGGTATAAGGTGAGGTGATTCATACAGTTGATGGCTGAACAAATGGTCTATGCGCCCGGCACTGGTTGAGCCACCCGCTTGGCATCCTCGACCTGCGTCTTGCGCTTCGAGTCCTCCCTCAGTTCCTTGCCGTAACCCTCCTGTTCTGTCCGTCAGCCGCTACCTCGGGCTTTCGATTGCAGCTACAGATTGGCCACTCACCCAGGATATCCCGCCATGATGAGTCGCCCTTCCTCAGGCCGACGGTCTCTTCGTCTGACTGGCCCGTTCCCGTCAGGACGGCCGTGACGAGGATCATGCCGACGGTGATGGCTGTGTGGGTTAGCGGGCTGTACAGGGGCAGGACAGGCAGGATTGTGAGCTTGGAACGATGAACGTGATCGATCATCACGGAGACTTACCTTGGGCGTACACTCGGGCCTGGACGAGTCGTGTAGAGAAGGATTGGTAGTTGTTCCTCGAGACGAGGGCGAACGAGCCCACCATCGCACCGGCCCACCTGATCGTCAGCGCCGTCACTCTTGCTCCCCTGCCCACGACGGCACTCACGATGTCCCCAAGATCGCCCACTTTCTCCTCTTGGCCCAATCGCCGATCTGCTCCCACGTGTCCAGTTTCTCCCATCGCTCCTGCTCCTTCTGCTCCAGCAGGTCCAGCTCCCGCTTCCCGATCCCCGTCCACTGCGACCTGCTGTACGCTGTTCCGTTGTTCTCCGCTCCGACGTACGCGGCGGGGACGACCGCGGCGATGCCTCCTAGGACCTTGAGCGGGAGGGGCAGGTTACGGTAGTACGGGAATCGGCGCTTGGCGAAGAGGTGGACGGGCGTGGCGACTGCCGCGCCGATGGCGGCGGCGGTGAGACCGCCCTCGATGACGGCGTCCATGTACCCCTGCTGCTGCTCTTTCGTGGTGAACTGGTGTCAGTGGGGCTGTCGAGCGGACTGACGACTGCCGCGATGGCGGCGGCAACGTGGACGAATTCGAGACGGCGGTGCTCACCTTCATGTCGGCGGATTAGTTTTGTGGTCGGGTGATGTCACTCGAATGCGGGTGTGTGGTTATGTGCGGTGGTGAGATGTCGGTCTGGCCGCTTGATGAGCAGTCGAGTGTGGTTGTGGTTTTTATATGCGATGCCTGGGCTGTCACTGCTGATGTAACGCAGTATTCGGAATGGGGTGGAGTAGAGACGTCGTGAGTTGAGTTTTGGTGTTGGTCCAAGTTTGCTGACGGGGGCGACTGACTGACTCCCCTACGGCCCGTCATACTCGTTGCCGTCTCTCATTCTCACCCTCCGACGTCAGTCTCGTAATCTGTAATTGTCGGAACTTCCCGCTCGTTTCTACAAATCTCAACCCCGCTTACTACAAATTCCCGTCTCCTCTGCGCGACTTTCTGCAGCCGTCTCCGCCCGACTTGTTCCTCGACACACGGCTCGAGTGGGTCGAGCACGCATGTGTGCACGTGGATTTCCAGGCACATGCATCGCTTGACAGAGGGACATCCGAGCTTGTCACCATCAATGAGGTGATCGACGTACTCCGAATTCGTCCAGTAGTGGCGAATGGCGACGTTGTCGATGCCCCGTTCAGACCAGGGGCATGCTGCTGGGATAAAGCTGCTGGCAGTGGGATTATCCCTTGTGGTCCACATGGACATGATGCGATCGCGGCCGTTGGTCCGGGATGGCCTAGTCACATGCTTTCAAGCGGTCTGCTGCCCTCTGTATCAGCGTCGACTTCACGAGGCAACCTCGTCTTTCTCGACGCCGCCCTGTGGCGGAGGCTCGGCGAACGTGCCGTAATTACCGCGGGGCTTTCACGTGCGCAGTCACCGAGTTTTGGATTTCCTCGGTGACCCAATTAAGAGGGTAGTCGCCCGCAGGCGTAAACTTATCCCACTCTGTAACATTCTTGGCGCATTCATCATCGGGCACGGTGACAAACCTTGCGGTTCGGAGATCAACGATGCCATCCAAGAAGAAGGGTACGTGGCGGCTGTTGGCTCGACGCAAGGGCGCTGACCGATTGCAGCAGACGACGATACGCCGTCCGGCAGTCGTGCACCGCGTTCCAGAGTGGATCGGCCTTGTGATGCGTGTGAGCAATCAGATGGAATTGCACGTGCGAGCTGATCCCAGGCCGGCGGTACAAACATTTGTGTATTATACCCGTTCGCGAGGAGCCGTGTGTAGGCTGCAAGACGCGTAGCAAGCCATGTACGTTCGATATGCCCCCGCTGGTTCGGAAGAGGAAGAGGGCGGAAGGCAGCACGGACCGTCAAAGTGGATCGGCCAACGCGTCGCCGGTAGGTCCGCTGGATCCTTGGGCCAGCGCTGGCCTGATGAAACAGAGACCACTCATCGAGACGAACGGACACGGGTCTGCGGCTGGGACACAGACGGCGCGCGACGTGCCGTGGACGAACATGCCACCTTTGACGAATGGGCCGATACTGCCAGATCCGACCACTTCGAGCTGGCTCCACGGGTTAGCCGACCAAGCATCCCAGATACAGTCGTCCATCCCATATCAGCAACCGCCACACCCGCCCGTGAGCTCCCTCATCGGTGTCGCAGAGCGACCTGTCATGCTGACAACAGCCCATGACGGCGCTCCCTTATTCGTCCTCCGGCTCGACCCACACCTCGCCCCACGACACCCTCCACCAGCCTGGCGGGAACCCATTCAGCGGTCACACGACCCCGCAAGTGATCAACGAGCACCCCCTCTCGCCCAAAGTACCGCCTCTGGACCACGATACAGACGAGCAGCAGGAATCGCACTTCCTCGGCGCGATGGCGTACTCTAGCTTCACCGTCAAGGAAGCCGCGGGCCATTCGGTCCAGCCTTACTCTGGTCCGGGGCCCACTGGGAGCGAGATCCCATTCCGACAGGTCTCCTCGGACGTCCGCACGCCCGTCTTCTTCGTCAAGAACCCGGCGCTGCTTTATGGTCGAACGCCCAATTCGGGAAAGTCGGTGTTTGACGCGGTGTGCCGGTATTATGCGGGCTCAGAGGGGGAGATACTGTCAAAGGCGCTGACCAAGTGAGTGTCAAGTATGACGAGCTTCCGTTCGGAGCTGATACCAGGCTGCGGCAGTGCACGCTCCCTGCTGTCCCGTTCATCAACTTCGAACGGCTCGAGACGGCCTGTCTGGGTCTCGAGGGCAATCGACCGGTGCCCTACGGCCTGCTCGCGGGTGTGATCGCCCATTGTAGCGCGTTCATACCCGAGATACGGCACCTCAACACCGAGCTGTGGTCTTGCGCTTTACAGGGGCTAGATGATGAGTACCGCCTGCCGCGTCTGATGACGCTGCAATTCGCTCTGCTGCAACTATGTTCGAGGCCGCAGGAGAGGGGTCAGAATACCGGTCAGGTGGAGATTGCTATCG
Organism: Papiliotrema terrestris; assembly: GCA_019857685.1. Classification (NCBI taxonomy): domain Eukaryota; kingdom Fungi; phylum Basidiomycota; class Tremellomycetes; order Tremellales; family Rhynchogastremaceae; genus Papiliotrema; species Papiliotrema terrestris. The sequence goes on along the minus strand of JAHXHD010001199.1, from coordinate 7,791 downwards.
CTAGGGTAGGTCGGGTAGCATATGGCCCCCAAGGATGCTGATTGCAGGCGGTCGGCACGGCCAACCTGCTGGGCTTGCACATGGACCCGACAAATTGGACACTGCCGGTATGGGAGCGGCGGCTGCGGAAGCGGATATACTGGATTTTGTTCAACTTTGATCGCTTGAAGGCGTTGCTGTTTGGCAGACCCAGGTTGTGAGTCATCAAGTCCTGACTATGCAGTCTCGTTGCTGATGGACAGCATACATATGGGTGATCATCGGGTGTCTTTGCCAACCATGGATGATGGCGATTGGGGACAGCATGCGTCGCCGGGAGAGAGGCTGTCACTCGAGGCGTTTTGCGCAACGTGCCGACTCAGTCTGTTGATCGAGTGAGCCATCCGTAGGTTGTTGTCGACGTCCGCTGATGCCGGCAGCAAGATCATCGAGAATTTTAGCCGAGTACAAGCGGTCATGGAGCCGCTGAGCGAGATCGCCCGGATCACCCTGCTCGAGGAGTACCTCGTCGAGCTGGACCAGCTCGAATACTCCCTGTCGCCGCCATTGCAATTCCGAACGGTATCGGACTCGCTACTGTCCACACTGCCGACAGGCGTTCGTGAGTTCAGTGGCCGTCCCATACTGAGGAGACACGCTGATCAGCAGGCTCGCTTCAGCTTGCATATCTGGGTATCCGAGCCACGACGCACCGCCTCCTGCTTGATGTGGTACCGCCGCACTCGGCCCTGCGTAATGCACACGTACTGCAAGGTGCATTCAACGCCTGTCAGCATATAGTCCGCTTGACTCAAGTGCTCCGACCAGACGACACCGAGAAGTACTGGTGTCCAAGTGAGCTATCCCGGCTCTTAGACCTCGTGATCAGTCCTCTCGCTGACCCTCCAGCATCCGCCCTGCATTTCTTCAACGCCGTTAGCTTGCTCCTTCGTATCCTCATCCGCGCACGCGCAGCAGCCGTCACACTCCCTGTCGACGTATACGACACGCTCAAGACATACCTCGAGGCGCTCGGGGCGATCCGGGGCCCAGACCGATGGGAGATCGCGGGAGTGGCGCTGCGCAAGTCGGCTGCGCTTCTCACGATGGTGGAGAAGGAGTACCCCGAGTCGGAGGAGCTGTATGATGTCGTGGCACGGATACTGTCCCTCCCAGCGAGGCGTGAGTCTCCTCGGGAACGCAGCGCACTCGCAGAATCAGGCGTGTAACAAGAGTGCGTGCTGATTCCAGCGACGAACGATGATGACTCAGCGGACTTCTTAGCCTCGTTGGGCCTGCAGGACCTGGATCCTTCCATCTGGCCGGGGAACGATATGCTCTGGATGGGCGATATGGGCTCGGTGTGGGATCATAGTGGCGGTATGGCGATGTAGGGTCGCGAACTGCACGCGTTCGCCCAGTCCAGCAAGATTGGTTCGAGTGTTGTCATGCATTTTTCCCTTGCCGATGCGACGTGGGGAGGTCTTCGTTGTTTCGCAGCGCGATGCTCTTGAGGACCGATGTATCTAGAGCTACTTTGCCCCTGTCCCAAGGGTCACGTTGACCGCGGCGAGCGGGCGCCAAGACGGACCGACCCGGGGCATGGTGGGGTAGGCAGAAGTACCACCGACTATCCGGCGGTGAGATCCGTGTAGCCATTCGTCTCCGCCCGCCATATTCAGCTGATAATCCCTAGGAGCGTATCTGCATCCACGCAATAGTCTCAACCTCGCCAAGCAGTGTGCATCAGTCGCTGAGTTCCTGGTCCCAGATAAGATATGCACCGTCCAACCAAGCCCTGCGGCGAGCGGGCCGTTCCACTTTCAAGTCCGCTCAGCCAAAACAGGCGCCGGGACGGTCAACAATAGACGCCCGCACGGGTCCACCCTTCCCGCGGCGTGGGGTCTACCCCGCCGGCGAGCCACATGCTCCAGCTTGCGATAGGGGCTCATGCAATCTGCGTGGACGCAGTACAGGATGCTAAAAACTCAGCGCCAAGGTCGTGATGACATCGGGTATAGGTATCATTGCATTGAAGCCCTCGACATTTCGCCGCCCACCTACGAGTCTGAAAGTCGCCCGGGATATCGCCGTGCGCGCACGTGAAGCCCCTCCCTTGGCCTCTGCCCGTGAGGTTCCAACAGGCGTCCAGAACACGATGCACCGCGTACAACTCTGTCCTCCGCGGCCGTTGCACCCTCACTCTTGCCGCATCTCTCGCACGCACATTGTCCAGGGGATACATACAAACCCATCCGTCGGAATCATCATAGCAAACTGTACACACGGCCTCGAATATGATAATACGTTAACAACGGAACCTTGATTACAACGCGAGCCAGACCGGCATCGCCTCCTCCCTCCTCTTGCCTGGTACCATCTTAATCACACAGGCCAAAACGGCCAGATCGCGCCGGCACATGGGGCACGAAGACGTATTAGGGGTTTGCAGCCAAGTCTGAGTGTCAGCTGCGGTCTCATAACAGCTCAGCCATAACCCACATCGAGACAGTCCTTGTGGTACATGTGTTTACAGGGCGTGACGGACACCTTAGACTCTGGCTCGTACTGCCGTCAGTGCTATTCGCTGCATCTTCGACTCAACCCACCTCGTCATGGCAGACAGAGCAGCACACATCCCGCTCCATCTCCTCGTTGCTCTCCATATCGCCCCACGGCTTGTTCTCAATGACCGTCTCAGCCGCACGGCGTCTCGCCGAGCTAGGCCATCGCACGATCCCCTTCACGATAGGTCTCGCCAGTCTAACCCTCTCCGCTTGGTCCATCTCGGTCGTAAAGCGGATTTGTTCCAGCATCTCATGCGGGGCCAGACGAGCCGGGTATGCCCCCGGGTCCAGGCCGTACGGCGGCCAGTAGCTTCCGAAGAACTCCGTGCCAGCTGTGAAAGCGGGAGGAACGATGGGTAACTCCTCTTCCATGTCCTCGTCGTCCATGCCCGTGCCGTTGAACACCTCGGTCATGTCGGCCGGCAGACTGAACGGAGCACCTGGTGAGGCGTTGTTTCCCGCGCGGAATGTCTCGACCGATCGTTCACTGTACATGCTGGGCGAGTGCGCTCGTCGCATAGTGGGCTGGGCCGTGGTTGACGAGGGAAACCCCGGTGCGAAATGCGATCTCCAACCGAAGGTCGTAGGCAGGGGCAGCTGGGCCGAATCACGCGGCTCGGACCCAATAGTGTCAACGTGTATGATGTCGTACGGGCGCCAAGGCATACCAATCTGCCAATCGGCATTCTGCCACGGGGCCCGCTGCCGCTCGGGAATTCCATTCCGTTCCGCCACGGGTCGAGCGCGTGAGTAAGGTCCACTGATCTCGCGGTGTCGTCTCGCCGCGGAAGCTGGCGAATGAGGTTGGTCGCCCGCGACGCGACGTCCAATCGCGTCTTGCACGTCTCGGTTCCAGGTCCCAATCTCCGAACCGCCTTCCCGGCCACCGACAGAGTCGGTGTCGCTGATCGATAGCCTTCGCCGAATGCGAGACCGCAAGTCTCGGTCATCGTCCAATGCAAAGCGACCTTGCCTGGACGACACGTCCGTTGCGCTTGAGCGACCTCGAGATTCCCCTTGCAGATCGGTTGACAGAAAGTGGTCGCCAAAGTAAGGCGGTCGCGTCCACTGACCAGCGGGCACCAACGGGTCGAGCTGTCCAGAACGGAGGCGGAAAGCGTCCGCACGAGCTAGGCGATCTCGATGCAGTTGCGATGTCGGCCGGATGGCGCCGAAAGCCTCGGTCGGGTTTGGGCGGTCAGTTCGCTCTTCCGCTTGCTCTCGGCTGCGTCGCCCCAGGCGGTGAGGCGAAAAGTCCTCGCGATCATGGTAAAGGTCAGAGATCATGCTTCGGCTGGGCCGAGGCGGCGGTACAGACGGCACAGCAGAGACCGCCGAGCCGACTGTGGCCGTCTGGAGAGGCGAAGTCGCCCCGTCGGCCCCTCTCTCCCATTGAGGGCCGGTTATGCCATACGCGAAGAACAGATCTGCGATTCCTGAGCGTGGAGGCGGTTCCACAGGTGCTGAGCTCTGCGGAGCCGGTGGGATGGCGACTGGTGCAGCCGGGAAGCCGATGCGAGGCCGGACGGGCGGTGCGCCGGCATGGGCGATCGGGAAGTGCATGGGGTAATTAGGGGGAGGCGGCGAAAGTCGAGGTGAGGGAGCTCGCTCGCTCCCCGACGACGTGCGAGACACCGCGGGAGGAAGTCCTCGACGCATAGTCCCGAGCTCGTTCAGCCATCCGCTGCTCAACGACGCCCTCTGTTCGAATGCCTGGAGGTGAGGTGGGTCCGATGTTTCGCCGGACTGTGGACGGCGGTATGCCTCGGGACCTGTCGACGTGGACAGGGGTGACGCAATATCAGATGGTCCTCTGTTTGTCCGGGGAGTATAGCCACCCGATAGCCGGGGCTCTCCTGCTGGAACAGCAGCCCTCGAGAAACCAGGGCCGAAGATGTACGATTCAGGGGGATCGAGCAACATCGCATGATCGTTTATCGGGGGGAAGCTCGGCCCCGTGGCACTAGACGCTGCCGTAGCCGTATTGGTACGATCCATCGGATTCTGACGACCAAGGAACTTAAAACGAGGGGGGGTGATGGTGGTGCTCGATTGATCGGCGTGTGTTGTTGCCGGTGCGGTCACCGTCGCCGACGACGAAGCGGTTGAGCCAAAGGTAATCCCCGGGGTGCTCGCCCTGCCGACGGACGGTCCGGGCTGAGGGTGTGCGTGTGCGAACGGCCTGATCACATCCGACACGGAAGTGATGTCTGACCCGTTTGAGCGGGACAGAGATGGAGAGATCGGCTGGGATCTGGTATTGGGTGGGAAGGGGCGCATCACCGGTGGCGACGGGAAGTCTGGCTCGAGTGGGATAGTTGGTGATGGTGGGCTTCGTTGGTGGAAGACTAAGCTTGGCGTGGACATGGCGACCGAGATGATGGTGAGCGGCGGGTGAGATAGTGGGTGTCAGTGCGGCCTAGGGTGGGTCAGCTATATAGTCCGGAACATGGGGAAAGATATCAGCCAAAGCGGCCGGGAATGCAAAGACAGATGCAAAAGTGATGATATGACTGTTGCAGGAGAAGTGTATCAGAGGAAAAGGAGGTGGCGGTGAGCTCGGTGCGGGTGAACCGGCCGGTGGTGGTGGGTGGTGGGGGCGGTGATGATGACGAAAGGAAGGTATGATAGATCCGTTTCAAGACGTTTGGATGGGTATCGATGGAGTAGAGACCGATGTCAGAGGGGGAATGGGGCGTGCTAGAAAGGCGTAGAGTAGCGACTTACAGGGCGGTGAAAAGGATCGAGATTGCGGTGAGAAGCACCGACCGATCGTACCGAGCCTGGTCCTGCTGTTGATAAGCCCGAGCGCCTCCGTTCTCAGCTACGATAGCGATATAAGCTCGATGATGAGATCAATGCAATGCCGACCTGCAGCAGCGCAAGATGGTTAACTCGGCTCAGCGACAAACCGCGCAACCTTGTGTCGACCACGCCCCCGAAGCAAACAAAGGCCGCAGGGGATGAACGGGTGAGACGCCGGTGATCGCACAGACGGTGATGGCCGATGAACGAGGTCTCGCCGATGGCGATAATGGGGACCGGGGTTGACAGCGCGGTCACACACAGCTGGCGATGTGGGACTGTTCTGCGTGAGATGACTGTACAACGACAAGCTATCATACAATGAACAACTCGGATGACACCCAGTTGAAAGGGGACGAAAGGGGGAACAGGGGGTTCAGGCGATCCGGGCCTAAGCGGGGAGGCGGTAGGCTTCGGTCGGTCACCGAGCCACAGTCGACGCTGCAAATGGCATCATTCGTATTCGTATTCACCCAATCTCACCTCCACCCCACCCAGGACGAGCATTCGTGTCCGGTATTCACCACGCCGTTCGCAACGCCCAGGTTGTTCGAGGCCATCTCGGCCAAGGCAGATCGGTTTCAGACGCAAGCATAGCATATCATATCATTCTACAAAAGCGACCTCCGCCGCGCTTCACATGACGCCTAGAAAACCGGAATGTAGTCATTGACCCGATCCTTGGCGTCTTGCGCGATGCACTCCGCAATCCACGTCAGGTTTCTCACCTCCTGCTCCTTGAGCTTGAAGAAGCTGTAGAATACGCCGTATTGGAACTGCTGCAGGAAGCTTTGCTTGTTCAGCTCAACATCGTGCTTGAAAAACTCGTCCTCCAGACTCGAGCCTGCATCATCGTCATTCCCGCTGGACGTGCCGGCCTTGTCGAAGAACGCTCGATACACCTGGATGTGGTCCACAGCCGCCACGACGGACTCGATGTCGTCTGCCCGTGCCAAGGCATTGTTGCCTTCTGGGTAGAGTCGACCGATCGTGGGGAACAGCCTGGCCCGTTGCTCTTTCGACAGCTCGGTGCCGAACGAGTTGATGGTGATGTTGAGGGTACGTCGATCCGCCTCGAACGCGAGGATTCGGGACATGATCTCGTTTGTTGGGGCGGGGAGAGTCTGGACAAATCGGTGGAAGTCCTCGAGATAAGCCTTGTACAGCGAGTTTCGGATGATCTCGATGTTGAGGTCGTCGAGGTCTTGTGCTGACAAGCAGTCCCGGAAGTAAGGGGCTGGGGTCAGCATTTGACCGCCGCCGGGTCAGCCATGGCTCGGTGACTCACCCAGAGGCGTTTCGACCAGAACCGAATGGTACAGCTCCTCCACGTTCGTTGCCACACACAACGCCGGCATCGTATCGAACACACCCAATGGGTGGCATCGCTCCAACAGCTCGTGGGTATCTCGCTCGTGCAGCGTTCCCAGCGTCAGAAGAATGACATTGTCAATCATGTACGCATAGGTGATGTAATCCATGAACGTAGCAAGTGGCTCGACAGCATTTGTTCGGATGTAGTTGAACTCTGCGACGAGCTTTTCGGTGGCCTTGTCGGCGATGGTGGCGGTGGACAGGGGAAGGGGCTCGTTGGCGAGGAAGTTGCCATAGTCGGTCGACGAGAGCTGAAGTCGGAAGTCTGCAGGTGAGCATCACCTTGATGAAATACCAAGACATGCTGCGCCTTGAGAGCAAAGCCCAGTGAGAGAGTGAGAGAGTGCGTGTAAACCACACGTCTCACGGAGATCGCGAAGAAGAGTAAGGAGGTTCGAATCTAAGCACTCACCTTCGAGATTCTCGCACTGGGACAGATTGTGGTAATTGTTCTGCGTCAAAAGACCACCCTTGTACCCCCTGACTACTCCCTCCAAGAACCCGTTCGACATCTGCAAGTTAGCTGAGACAGGCGCGGGGTGCCGGACCAGCGATGACGGGACGCACGTTGAACCCCAGGGCCTCCATTGTTGCGATGCGATTGGCGAGCTCCGGCTCGAGGGGAGGGTCGATCTGATGTGGGGCTGTGAGGATTGCGGAGGGTTCGAGCGTGTGACAGCAGAAGGTGCCGGTGAGGTGCGAGGTGCAGTATTAATTGACGTCTAGCAGTAGAACGTGAGAGCGACAAAGCGAGATACGATGCCGAATACGCTGGTGCTTGCGAGCGATGATGGCCCAGACCTATGAGGGAGATCCACGACAATCTTTGGGCGTCTCGTAGAGCGATGAGATTGTGACCGAAGACAGCGAGTCGAGTGAAGATGGCAGGGGTCAATCGGAAGGCGAGGACGTTGCAAGGCTGATGATGATGATGATGCACCGGCCGTCCGGTCGACGGTGAGTGAGACAGCACCCATCCAAGCGTTCACTCGGCGGAGCAAGCCGCCGCCAGCCTTGATCTTTAAGGGGGTGACCGATTTAGTGTCAACACGCGACATGTGGGGGG
>JAHXHD010001198.1:0-32417 GCA_019857685.1 Papiliotrema terrestris | reverse complement strand
TGGGGTGGGTGCGTTGCAGAAGGAGGCGAAACGGGACCGGGCCAGGTGTAGGTGAGGTGAGCTTGGGGGATGAGTGGACGAGGGGCCGACCAGATCAACTTAGCCACCACCGGCGGGGGGATGACGACACGTTCACAATCGGACACACGAGGGCAACACCGCGGTTTTTTTTTGTAATCAGCGTTCTAATCGATTACAGCAGGCAGTATTTCCTGCTGTCGTCGGCCATCACCGCAATGGCCAGCACTCGCTCACTTGTTTCCGGTCTCATTCACGTACCATCAGTAGTCCCACCACTCTCCTCGTCTCCAGCCCGCAAGCTTCATCCTCACAATGTCCAACCCGTCATCCACCCTGGCCGGATCGTCTCCCGCGAACACAGCCCAGCAATCCGGTCCCGCTGCGACCGTCCCCTCCAACGCCATTGCCGGCCCTTCTAATCCCCCTCCGCCGGCCACGACCGGGGCGCCCATCGCAAATGGACTGCCGAACGGCCAGTTAGTACCCTCGACAGACGGGGTCAAGACGGAGGATGCAGAGATCACGAATGATCTCTTCGCTGCGAGGCGTGAGGAGGACATGGCGCGAAAGGACCGCAGTCTCGCAGAGTTCCTCAAGATGCTCGACGGCTACAACCCTCTTGTGGGTCGCTCTTTTCGCTTGAACATCCTCTGTCCAGTCATCCTGCGATCGCTTGGGTCTGCCTTTCCTCCCGTGATCTCCTCTTCTTGCGTCTTTGTTCTACTCAACATCACACCTGGCCTGCCTGCATTTGATAGCATCATCAAGCGGCATAAGCTGATCCCAGATCCCAGACGAAGTAACAGAGTACTACCTCCAGCGCGCCGGCTTCGACTGCTCAGACCCTCGTCTGTAAGTCATACGTGCCATCTTTCGTACAAGCCATCGCATCGTTGCGTGGTTGACACCTCCGAAGTAGGAGGCGGACCGTGCTCACGGCAGCAAGCGGCTCCTTTCATTATCGGCCCAAAAGTTCGTGGCGGACCTGTCACGCGACGCGTACCACTACGCCAAGCTGCGTACAAGCGGGACGGCTGCGCGAAGGGGACGGCCCGATGCGGGACAGGACAAGAACAAGGTGGTGCTCACGATGGACGACCTGAGCTTGGCGTTGAGCGATCACGGTGTGAATGCTAGGAAGCCAGATTACTGTGAGTCCGAGGGGTTTGCTGTCCGTGCAGATGGCCCCTTTGTATACACGAGGTTCCGGCTGACGAGCAGATCTTTAGATGGTCAAGAGAGACAAGCTTCTGGATTGGGATAGCCGCCGCGGGGACGATTGAAGGAGGACAAGGACATAGCAGGACCAATTGTCACGCATAATTCGCGTTGTAGGCATTTACTTCTCGCCGGTAGTGTACCATCACGTGCCATGTATATCTCAAACGACGGCGGGGAGCATAGCACATGTCGTGTATGCATGCTGAACATGAGCGCGTTCGACTACCAGAGTCGCGCTATGAAATCGAAATGGCCCGAATAGAAGGAGAATGATATCGACATGGGTGGTATGGATGTGGTCACATGAAGGAACTCTCCCCGAAGGAGCCATTGAAGCCACTAATGGCCATGTCGGTGGGTCTGACGGGAGCGTCGGTGGAGGTGCCGTCGAACCTCAAGCGATTTGTTCTGGCACGTCGCCTCAGCGGCTCGCTTCTTGCGCCTGCGACATCAGCCACAAGCTTTGAGCCACATCAGCGAGCGGGATAACTGACTTGCAGGTCTTGGCGCTGCCTGTGGCAGCTGAAGTAGGCCCAGCGTCCTCGGTGTCGGTGGGAGTGGCTCCCGCCGATGTCGGCACGGAAGCGGGGTACGTGGGGCCTTGGCTCGCGGCAGACGAGGCGGGGTACGTAGGTCCGTGGCTGGTGGCACGCAAGGAGATCGTCGGCGACGAGCCCGCAGGTGAATCCGAGGCCGGAGCTGAAAATCCGCCGCCTTCGGCGAGGTGGACACCAGCATTAGCGATAGCCGATGTGGCAACGGTACCGCTGGCCGAGACTGAAGTTGAATTGGACGGCAGAGGAGCAACCGAGGTGGCGTTCGTTCCTTTGACCGTTCCGTCAAACACTGACGTCTGGTTACTTCCGCTGACAGTTTCGTTGACGACCGACGTCTGGTTGGTGTCGCTAACGGTTCCATTACCGACTGAGGTCAGTCTTCGAACCCGTGGAAGGAGCACAACGTACGTCCTCCACTCTGACCGGCAGAGAGAATCTGCATTGGCTCGCCCGGAGCAGTCGAGATCTCCTCGACCGTCGAAAGCGTGAGGGAGTCCTGATTGGACGCGCCCACACCGTACGTCTTGACTCTGGATGCGCCCTTGACTCCCAGCGCCGGGACGAACTTGGCCATCTCGGTGGCGTTGTTCGTATCGTTCGCGAGCGTGAAGAGCAGGGGCAGTCGCATGCGATACTGCCATCAATATCTCACATCCCTGATATGGGACAGAAAAGGTACTCACAGACAAGTTCTCGAACTCGGTGTTGGGGTAGATGGTCGTGGGCGGGGCTTCTTCCTCGCATGGCGGCTTGGTATCAGGACCATCCGTGGGCCAGATCTTGTTGCACCCCGGCAGCTGCGGGATCGGACGATAGAGTCCAACGTCCCTGTCTGTGAGCGTCCAGTACGCGGGGACGGTTCGCGGGCCTGGGCTCACTCGTTCGGGATCTGGTTTTGGTATCGGCACCACCAGGTCTTCTCCTCGTTCATCGACTTCGCGAGCGGGGCGCATTCTTCCAGATGCTCTCCGGGACCCTTCCCCTTTCCGCACTGGTCCAGCGTGGCCTGCATAGTCTCTTGCTTCCACTACTGGTTAGCCATATGACCATAATGGTCGCCCCCACACCCACCCCATTGAAGAAGTCCCCGTGGTATGTGTTCCCGGACTGGTCGCCGTTGGACAGGACAACGGGATTATCATGGTCCCACGGCATTTCCTTCGGTGTAAAGTAGTAGTTGGCATGCAGGAAGACCGTCGGGTACTTGACGGGGTGACTACCTTTCAGCGATATACGCGCAGCAGCAAGGGCACCTACCTTTCGGGACATTCCCACCCGTTGACGTCGTCAAACGGTTCCGATCCGCCTCCGAGCCGCTTGATCGGCCAGGCCATGTGCGAGCTTGAATCAGCCCAGCATCTGGCCTCTCTGCCACCCTTAGTGGACCTCCACTCACAAGTGATCTGCCGAGTCGAGGGACCCATCGGCAAGACCGCAACTGGGGAAGTAGACTGCCAATGCGACACTGGAGCAGCCATTAGGATGGCTCGTTTTGTTCGGCAAGAACGCAGTCTCCACGCCCTCCCCGGCCGCGGTATTACACGAGATTCTGACGCCCATAGCCTTGTAGTCAGAAACATCGCGACGAGTGGGGAGACCGCTGATCATCCGCAGTCCGGGCGGGAACGGCTTGATGTCTTTACTCTTGAGGAAGTAGTAGATGCGGTTCCCGCCGAGGATGGGCGAGAGTGAGCCATTCTTGAACTGGTAGTAGAGCGTCGGGGACCAGTAGTTGGAGCGATCGTCGCCGATGATCGCGGACGAGCAGTCACATGCCTGCTGCTGTTCGGGGGTGTTCGGCACGTCTGCCTGTCAGCAGGGCCGAGCATCGTCCGCCACACGGAGGCTTCAAGCTGGCGGGAACTGTTGATGTTCACAGAGCCAGGCAGACTCACTGTTGAAGCACGACGCGCCGAGGATGTTGTGGACGTGGCCGGACACCCCACCCTGCTATGAGCACGAAATGCGGCAAGGCCTGCGCTGAAACACCTACCGGGTTGACAATTGGGTCGTACCTGAAATGACCGAGCGTGGAAACACGAGTGAGGATGAAATGGTCCTCGGTGCCGGCATGGCTGGGCAAAGGAGACAAAGCGAGCAAGCTGCCCACGCCCGAGGCGAGTAGAGTAGAAGGTCGCATGGTGAGAAACAACGTCGATACGATACCGGATCGTACGTGAAAGCGGCTCGAGTGGGGCTTTTATGCGTTCGATGGTGTCCCGACGCCGTCGGAGGTGCTAGGCGAGCTCGTTCGGCGATGACGCGGTGGGCAGATAAGGAGCGTGGTGGTGTAATGATCGTGGTGAAAGGATCAAGTGGAACGATCTCGGATGCCGCGTTATGTGAATCGGCGAACGCAGGCGTGGGACGAAGGCAGAATGGTGATGGACGAAGGAGCAAGCGAGTGGATCTGCCCCGCCGAGTCACCCGACTCGAGTGTCGATCGCGAGCGTGGGGCGGCGGACGCTTGATGGGGGCGTAGGATGAGCGTTGGCGGCGTAGAAAGGAGGACGAGGGAGTCGAAAGAAAGAGCGGATCTGTCGTCGTTGATGGGGGTTTATGATGTGTATTCCAGGTGGGTCGGGTTGCCCGTTATGACACAAAAGTGATGGAGGTGCTTGTAAAGTCGGTTGAGAGGGGCGGACAGCAAAGTCACGCGCACCCCTTGAAACACGTAGCAGCTCCAGATCCCTTTGGACCCGTCGGGTGGGAGGCACTGTTTAGACCGTTTCATGTGCGCTATTTCCTCGTCCGCGTCCACGCCTAAGGGCTAGAATGACTTCGAGCGCGATGTTTGACTGCACCCTCCTTTGAAAGAACCGCAGCTGACATGGCTGGAATCCTGCTGGTCGTTAGGCCGGCTCGTTTCACATCCAGGAAAGGAAGCATCGTTGGCGAGTGCGAGGTTGGTTTGATCTATTGTGTCATGCAAGGAACAAGGCGTCGGACTTCTGGGGCTGTCAGGACGATCGCAATCTGGACTGTCAGAGCCCTGAGGGCCATCAGCTGCGGAGGCGGCCGAAAGGCAGCAACCAGGCCGACGACGTCAGGAAGAAACGCCGCGTTACTGGGAGAGCTTGAGGCCGTCTCGTGCTTGGTGGGGCTGACATTACTATGCAGCGATGGCCTTGGCGTCGACATTGTGATTGAGTTTGTGCCAATATGCCCAACTGTCTTCCAGAGTCGTTGCCTATCAAGCGTCGATCTCCAATAAGCCGCTGCGGTGATCAGCTCCGGTTGAACCGCTTTGATGTCGACGGCTTCTGCCGGATGTCCGACTGTCAAACAGCCAATATCGACACTCACTGACCAGACTGGTATGCCTGGTTTCAATCTGCGATGATACAACGTGCTTTCGGGACATGGTCTAAGAAGGCAACGGTCAACAAAGCACCTTGACTTGTCCGGGAGCCAGCCCTGAGGGTTACGAGAGGCACTGCCGAATCCCATTGCCCCGTCGCGACTGCTTTTATTTTCGGGACGCTGCATTTCTCCATCCGCAAAGATGCATTGTCCGTCCGCGACCATGAATGCACTGACTCAAGCTGTCCAGCCCAGTCCAAGCCGGCTCGCTTTCCAATCATCTAGCACACATGCATACAAGCAATTGCCCCTCCGCAAGCATGGTCGTGTGCCTTACCCCGGACGAACCCCGCTTCCGGGCCCTTGGAAACTCCCTGAAAGCCGGTTGGCGTACCTGAATGACCACCGCCTCCACTTGTTGTTGTCGCCGGCACTGTTTACAAAGTCAACATCAACGCGCATTGGACCACCATACCCCCTCCTCACTCACCCACCTCTTGCATACATTCACCTGGGTGTCCCCGTCCCGCTCATAGACACATACAAGCATATAAACCTAACGAATCACGACGAAGAATCAAAACACGCCGACGCCCACGAACCCCACTGCTTCAACCCACGATCACAGACAAGGTGAGTTGAGTGCGCGACCCGACCACTGGTCCACTTTGCAATACGTCCTCTGGCTACTTCACGTCCCTGGATTATATTCATCATGCCCCAGCCTCCCGCGATGTTGCTTGTCGATCTTTCCTGTCGTGGGCATTGCCAAACAAACACGCTGATCTCGTCAGGTCTACTTCAACCCTGTACCTGGACGGCACTCGCACACGACCGCTAGACTTCTGTTTCATCCCTCCATCTCCGTTTCCACGGACATTACACATCACCCGACTCTTCCCTCAACATGTCAAAGTACAACCAGAAGCCGTTCACGCAGGAAGAGAAGAAGAAGGCGATAGAGCAGTACTCGGAGAAGATCCAGTACAGCCCGCGATATAACAGTGCGTTTGGGCAGCTGGACGGTGCCGCCTGATACTGACGGCGTAGATGAAGAATGGGAATACAGGTGAGCTACGCGCGTGGCTCTCGAGATTCTAGCTGACGGGCAGACATGTGATCGTACGCCGCCGCACTCGTCTGTCAGGCGACCACTCACGTGTAGATCCCCAAGCAGCTGGTCCGATTTGTGCCTCCAGGCGTGTGTACCGAGGATGTGTGGCGAGGGCTGGGTATCAGACAGTCTCCAGGGTGAGTCGCGTCGACGGCAGCCTGGGTACGAGGCTGCTTCCCTCCTTGTTCCCACTCGCCGCGAGAAGGCGATGGCTGATGCCAGGTGGGAGATGTACATGCGTCACGACCCAGTGAGTCGCATAGCGGCTTGAACGATCTCATCGACTGACTTGCAGGAACCAGTATGCTCAACCTCCATCGCTCCTTCCCCCTCACTCCCACGCATTTCCTGCCGTGTCGCCCTTCCCTCTCCAACATACGACCTTTGCCCAGCCCAAACAGCACGACACGAGCCCGTCGACCAAAAGCTGATAATGTAGCACGTCCTCCTCTTCCGCCGCCCAAAGAACTACGACCAGATGCACCCTCCCTTCTCCGCCGCCAACGCCGCTCGTCTCGTTAACGTCGGGAAGAAGTGAGCGAAGATCGGATGGAGGGAGGTGTGACGCGTGGAAACGCAGCGCACGCGTCTGCATGAAGGAGCAGAGAATATGTCAGGAGCGGGCAAGGGGTGTAAGGATTAGCATGCGCGAGCCGACAACCGGCGGCAGCGCAACACCACGGCATGTTCACCCCATCGGATACCGACATTAGCCATTATAACCAATATTATTCGTCTCTTCTTTTCGTCATGTCGCCCCGACAAGCATAGCATAGGTCACGCTCATTGGGTCTTTCTTGCATCGTCTATGTATACGGCCAAGCCGTTTTTTACTTGTCGGCCGGTGCGAGGATGTGGGTCTGCTTGGCGATCGCGTCGACGATGAGCTGCAAGTCAGTGTTCAGTCTCTGACAGGTCAGGAGCGGAGAGGATCGCTCACCTGGTGGTCTTCCAGCTGCGGCAGGCCGGAGACGAGGATCGCACCGATCGGTGCGACGTCGACACCCTGGTTGTCAATATTGTCTCTCTTCAATTGCCGAAAGCATTCGACCCGCCTTGATCCAGAGCGGGAACCCTGCTTGTCAGTTATGCTCTCGAGTTGCAATGATACGGCGTACCTCCTCCGTGGCAGGCGAATTCGGGGAACGGGAGACGGACAGCTTCGGGCTCCTTTCCGTAGCTTGCCAGTTCCCGACCGGCTCGCAGGGAAGATTTGTGGACCGTCTTGACGACGTTGAACTTGGCGTCGGCCCAGCCCCTGGTGTAAGCGACGGCCTTGCGAGTTGATGTGGGCGTGGGAGCTCTGCAGTCACGCCTGAGATTCGCCAAATAGCGGTCTGCTGCCATGACGACCACCTCCTTGAAGTCCTTCTTACGCCGAAGAAGCTGAGAGACGCGAGTTCTCATCCGTTGCCTCCCGCTTTGCTCACATGAAGCGCCCGTGGTCCTCATTCGTCCACTCCGGCTTGCATCGACTCACCAGTTGCCCTTCGCCATAGGCGGTGACTGGCCCACGACCGCGCTGAACAGCGTGTGACCACTGAACAGCTCAATCTTGATCACGATACCCTTCCCCTTGTCCGCATACCGCTCGAGGAACAACGACCGGATCGTCGAGCCCAGTTCGAAGGCGTTGTCAGCGGTGAAGCCGGAGAAGCGAGCCAGGCGCTCGTGCTCGTTGATACTGGCGAGCAAAGGCTCATAGTCGTCCACCTTGAGGGCGGAGATGGACGGCACGGACAGAAGCGGATGGGCGGACATGGCTGCTAAGAGTGTTGGAGGTGAGATGAGGTGTTCACCTTGTACTTGTGCGACCCAGAGCAGTTGCCGCCGGGTGTGGGAATAGGGTGCCGGCTACAAGCGCAATGGCGGCACGTGACTGAAATGGCTTGTAATTGCGCCAAGGCGAATCCTAATCCGGTTTGTAATGGGCACGTCACCCCCCCCCCCCCCGGCGGCCGAATGACGGGGTTAGACCTATGACAAGGAGCAGCGGCCGGCGGTGACGTTTGAACATTGTTCGACTCGCGTCTGGACGGCGACGACGACGCGTACCTGTTCGTAGCTTGGCTTCGACTTGACCTTGCTCAGACCACCTGACTACGCTCAATCCCCGGCCCAAGCATCCTCGACCCCGGCGTTCCGCTCAAAGGCAGAGTAATACGTCTGTCGCTGTCGACGTGAAACGGTCTCGGCTCTCCGTGCTTCCCGGACGCGCATTGATCACCGGCTGCCTCCTTAGCTGCGACGTCACCGCACATACTACCTACTTTGGCACATCGACTACAACCGTCCATCCGACTCTACCCGCTGCGCGTAGCCATCCAAGAAGAACGGACTTGTCTCTCGTCCAGGTTGAGCGAGCCTGCCACTCTCGGTAAGCTAGCTTGTCAACAAAGGAACGGACCGTAAGCAGACATGGTGGCCACAAGGTATGCTCACACAATCTAATCTTACACTCCCCACATCCCCTGTTGATTACTCCGTGCTCTTCCACCGTGTCTCCTCTCGTTGATGTTAACTCCACACACCGACCGGGACGTCCCAAATCTAACAGCAGATCACGCACCGGCCTCACGCCGTCGACTCCACCCCCCGCACCTTACTCTACCTCGGTTGTGTCGCCCACCTCGCCAGGAACCATCGAGATGACCACGACGCTCAACAAGAACAGTGACAACATCATCCCCACGCCGGCGGGCACCGTGCACGTTCGGCCTTTCCGCTCATCATCCAATGCCCAGCTCAAAGCTGTCCTGAGCTTCACACCACGGATGTCAAGTCTGGACAGGGAGAACGTCAAATCCCAGTCGGATGAGTTCCGGGGATTCTTCACCCTCTTTTGGATCGGTGCGTACAACCCTTCTTCAAGAAGCAGAACAACGGGGGTGGGAGCTGAGCAGCAGGACTGGCGTTGCTATTCCTACGCACATCCATCCAGTCATGGGAGCAGAATCGCACGCCGCTCTCGTGGAACTTCGGGCGACTCATCACGCGCGATGCGTGGGTCTTGGCGCTCTCGGATGCGATCATGATGGCCGCCATGTTCTTCTGCGTCCCGTTCGTCAAGGCGCTGCAAAATCGCTACATCTCGTACTATTGGACGGGCGCCATCATTCAACATACCTTCCAGACGACGTACCTCTTCATCGCCATCTGGTGGGGATATCACCGACAGTGGTATTGGGTCCAGGCGGGATTCCTGGTGCTTCATGCTCTGTCCAACCTGATGAAGGTGAGCTCTGTTCTGCGCCCGTCGGACATTACCTCACGCCAGATGCACTCGTACATGGCCCACAACGGCATGCTCGCGACGGTTTACTTTCGGCTCAAGAGCGAGAGGAAGCAACTGGCGGAGCTGGTAGATCAGCTGCCTGGAGGTCGAGAAGCTGTCCTCGAGGAGGCGGCCAATAGGAAGGCAGCGCTCGAGGCTCAAGAGGCATCCACCCCCGTCGGCACTCCGGGAGCGACCACCCCTTCCAGCGAAGTCAACCCGCTGAACAAGCCTCTTAGCGAGCTCACATCGAGCTCGTCTCCCGGTGGCACGCCCGAGCCGGATCTGCGCAAGCGGTCAATCACCCAATCGGCCAGGAAGAAAGGCCGACCCGCGACCGACTCGCTGCCCAAACCTGACCCGGATCTCCCGCACGGCACATCTCTCGAGCCCGCGCACTCCATCTCGCCACACAGGGAACAAGCACCCAGTGCGCTCGCTTGGTCGTCGAACGAGCGGGTCGCCTTGTTAGCGCGAAACGTCGACGCGATGGAGGAGGAGCTGAAGAGCAACGGCGCGAAGGGACTCGTCTGGCCTCAAAACGTCACCTACGCCCATTTCCTGGACTACCTGACCATCCCCACCTTGGTGTACCAGCTCGAGTACCCCCGCACCAACACGATCCGCCCCCTCGTCGTTGTCGAGAAGATTGTCGCTACGCTGGGCACCTTCTCGCTCATCTACCTCATCACCGAGCACTACATCATGCCGTTCACGCCTAAACCCGGAGACTCGCTTCTCAAGAGCTTCATCAACCTCGCGCTGCCCATGATGGTCAACTACCTGCTTATCTTCTACATCATTTTCGAATGCGTCTGCACCGGCTTTGCCGAGCTGTCCTAGTGAGCTTGCTCGTACATTTCTGCCTGATGCTCACGATAGTTTCGCCGATCGCGAGTTCTATCAGGACTGGTGGAATTCGACATCGTGGGACCAGTTCTCGCGCAAGTGGAACAAGCCGGTACACACTTTCCTCCTCCGCCACGTATACGCATCAACGATGTATGGTCTTCAGCTCTCGCGGACGTCCGCCACGTTCCTGACGTTCTTGCTGTCGGCGCTATGTCATGAGCTCGTCATGGCCGTCGTGACCAAGAAGATCAGGCCGTACTTGTTCCTCATGCAGGTGGGTGATGGCATATATGGTTCTGGGCGGAGCTGATGGTAGATGGCGCAGCTGCCGATGATTGCGCTGGGGAGGCTGCCTGCGGTGAAGCGGAACAAGACGATAGGAAACATCGTCTTCTGGTTGGGCCTGATGTCGGGCTTCCCACTCTTGTCGGTGACGTTGTGCCCTCGCGCGGATTGAGCTGACGTGCAGAGCGGTGTGCTACCTCTGCTACTAGACTGGCCGTCACGGTGCCAGCTGCATGGGAGTCCGGAGTGACAGTGGACGCGCAGCGACGGCAAACACGAAGTATAGTCCACGACGATACGATGACGAATGCAGCGACGTGTGCTGATTTGGGGGTCGTATCGGTGTCGAATGTGAGGCGTACCACTGACGAGGCTCCGGAGAGAGAAGCCGCACATTCGCGAAA
This sequence comes from Papiliotrema terrestris, assembly GCA_019857685.1. Classification (NCBI taxonomy): domain Eukaryota; kingdom Fungi; phylum Basidiomycota; class Tremellomycetes; order Tremellales; family Rhynchogastremaceae; genus Papiliotrema; species Papiliotrema terrestris. The sequence continues at coordinate 21,386 of JAHXHD010001198.1, read as the reverse complement.
TGTGACTGGGATACAGGCTGAACAACAGCGTCAAGCCGTCCCCTTGCCCACCGTTCAAGAGGACCAGCGCCTGGGGATGCCTGGGCCTGAACAGATGCATGTCACCCTATCTCGAACACCGCGCTAATCACAACTATGCATACATAAGAGCTACCGATCGACCTAGCTACGGGGTATTAAAGGTACGGACAATCGTCGTCGTCGTGGCGAGAGCAAGCGCTCAGTCGTCGAAAGTCGTCAAAGTCAACTGGCAATCAGATCGCCGAGGGTATCGGAGGTATACCCAAGCCGGGAAAGGTCGAGCGAAAACGAAAAGAAAAGCGAAGGCGAAGACCATTATCGGGAAGCCGGACGGTATCCGAGCACACCGACCCGCGGCGCGGCCGAGCTGACCGACGAGATAGGAGAAAACGAAAGCGCGATGTTATAGAATCGGAGCGTAAGACGAGACCGACCAATCGACCACGAAGACACGGATTAATACAGATGGTTTTGGGTTCCTTCGCCGCGACGGAACCGGTCCGAAAGTCGTGAGACATGCGACCGGATCCACCTCTCGCATCACTCCTCGGGCGACGGGTTTGATGGGGTCAAGGCGGCGGAGCACGGCGATAGCGGTCGGTCCTCGAACGAAGCGTGCGAGCCATGTTCGGACGGCGCGGGCTGCGTGTCTTCTCGCCATTGTTCGGGCGAGCCCTCGAGGTCGCCGAGGCGGGAGTACATGGTCGGAGCGGATGACGGGCCAGTGGACGATGCCGGCGCAGGCGGAAGCGGGAACGTGTACGATGGCCACAAGGGCTGCATGAACACTGGCTGGTGCGGGCTTCGACCGAACGCGTGGGTGGCACCCGGGTGGGCCGGGATCGGGACGAGGTGGTACCCGGGCGGCAGGGCTCCGTGGGGGTGTGCGTGGCCGTAAGGTGGGATGGGGCCGTACTGCCCATGTTGCGAGAAAGGGTAGAACGGCTGACCCGAGCCGTCATAAGCCGGACCGGAGGACGGACCAGGCGACCATATGGCGTCTTCGGAAAACGTGTTGCGCTCGGAAGTCGAGGTGCTGCTTGTGGTGTCGGCGCTGCTGGGAGAGGTGGACGTGCCGATCGCGAGCTGCTTGGAGCGAGCGGTAGCCTTGGCCTTGCCGCCGCGGGAGGGCTTGGCCCGGCTGGCGGTCGTGGAGGGCGACGAGGGGACAGAGTGCTTTGGAGGGTGAAACCCTCCGCCGGAGAACCAAGATTCGCAGCCGGATCGGATTGCCCAGAGACGAGCGCCGCCCGATTGGTCACCGAATGGACGGGGCAGCTTGACGAAGGCTTTGCACATGGACGTCTGGTGGCGCACACCGTTGTAGATCTTGGATGGGTTTTGGCGGTAATCTGCCGTCAGCACCAAGGAGGTACAAAGAGAGCGTAATCCAGCCTCAGCTGCTGAGCCGCGGGTGAGCTGACAATGGAGGATGCGGATGGTGGTGATAATGATGAAGCAAATTGCTGACGATGCGACCGAGCCCTACTCACAGGCATAGCGCTTCTTGATCGACTCTGATATCTCAGAGACATACAGATGATGCGGCGGCGGAGCGAGCAAGAGCGCCTCTCCAATCAAGGCCGCATACGACATGGGCGGGCGCGGAGCAGGGATCTCCCCGGGGGCGAGGATCGGTTCCACCTGCTTGGTGGGACCGTACATCTCGTACAATGCATGCGGGTGCGGGTAGTACTGCGAGGGGACAAGCGGTGGCGGCGGGGGGCGAGGCGCAGCGTGCTGGCCCATCCAGGGCGAGCCGGACGAGGTCGAGGAGAACGAGGTGTCGTACGAGTATGACGTGGAGAACGAGTGTTCGTCGGCGTATGTGGGTGTTGTGTGTTGGATGTTGATGGGTTGCGGAGGGTGTTGAGTATACGCCGGGATGGTCGCGGACACTGGGGGCGTTGCTGTCGCCGCGGTCTGACTGTGCGCGGCAAAGGAGGGGTGTGCAGGCACCGCGCTGCTTACCTCTTGCGATGCAACGGGGTGGACGGTGGATGAGGGTGGCGGCGGGGCCGCGGAGAAACGGAAGGTCGAACCGGGTGCGGAAGTCGACAGGTCTGCGCCGCTCACGGGCGGAAGGGGCGTGGTGCTTGCGTGGTCGAGGATCGTCCCGGCCGTGGCAGGACGTGGGGTTTCGCCCGCAGAGTGTGCAGCAGCAGCAGCACCGGTAGCGAGCGACTGCGAAGGAATGGCAGGAGTCGTAGATTTGCTGGGCGGCATAGCACGAGGATAAGCCGACGGGTGGTGGAACACTCCGTTGTGCGAAAGCGAGGGACGAAGGACAGGACGAGCCTGTTTTGATGAAGCGTAACCTGTTGTCGCCGTCGTTGGAGCGTTGATGAACGGATTGTGATGGGATGACGACGACGTTGCCGAGGTTGATTGTGGTGGAAGGTAACGCATGCATGATGTGTGGGGCATATGTTACTGATCGTCAGTTTCGACGCTTCGGACACGCCCATTGTCTCGGCCCTGGACAAAAAGGGCCTCGTCCCCAGCACTGTACAGGTCTCGGTCGTCGCCACTGGCTAGGGGAGGGAGGCGATACGTGGCGTACTGATGCCCGACACGCCGGCAACGCGCGGCCTACACCCCTGACCTGATAGACCCAATCGTACCGAAACTTGCCCAAGGGGAATTTCCCGCCCCACCTGATCGCTGGGGTACTTCTGCCTCCGCCTTCGGAACGCCTCGCGGCGATCAAACGCGGCCAGGAAGTAGCTGTCCCAGGTGGGGTATCTCCCGAAGTGGCACAAGGTGGGTGGCAGGCTAAACGCAAGTGAACGATCGACAGGGAGAGGATCACGGTGGACACGCCAGACTCACCTCATGGCTGGCCCGTTGTGGCTCATGACAAGACCGTTGATGCCGTATGCCGAGGGTGGGGAGGGCGTATCGGGATAAGCAGGCATATCTGGCAAGCAGCGTTGAGGCGACGCGTAGGTGATATGAGAGTAAGAGCTAGACTTGAAAGTGAAAGGGGTCTGTATCGCAGGGGAAGACGGTAGAGTTGGGGAGGAAGACGAGGCAGACGCGTCGGTGAGGGGGGGTAGGGGATCAGAAAAGTGGTGTTGTTGTTGCGGAGTTTGGTGTGATTGTGTGAGGGAGGGTGTCGAAGGAGGACCGTCGCTGGATGTCGGTGCCGCAACCGCGACCGCGACCTCATTATATCTCGGCCAGGTCGCGTACCGCGGGGTCGACGGAGTGGTGAACATCGCTCGGAAAGGATATCAACAACCGATAGCGGTCGGTGGTATGTATGCTTGACACGCAGACAGACAAGCTAGATGTGTACGACAAAGCCGTTTCAACAGCCACAGACAAGATGGGATGTGTGTATGTACGCAGGTCGGGCGAGGATGGCGCGCGAGGCGAGGTAGTTATACACAGCGCCGGGGGAGATGGCGAGGGGGCACACGCGTGCGTTATTGTACTGGATGTATGGAGTGAAAGCGCAATGCAAGGCCCGATCGACATACACGTCTGTGTGTGTGAAACAATGTGTGCGTCGGGGATATAGTTGTGTATCGCGGCTTCTCGGGACAAAGGATGGTGAGGGAAAGGAGGGCGATCAGGGACCAGCGGGGGGTGGGGATCGACGAGGTTTATAGCGTCGCGACGGGACTGATGAATCGGTCCTACGTCTGTGATCCGGTTCATCGGACATGCTGCGCTCGTATCACTCGGATCCGGAGACCGAGAGATGAAGCTGATTTGCCCAGCCTCAACGCGCTACTCGCCTTCCCGCACCGCGGTTGGCATCCTCGTCGTCGATTTCTCATGGCCACAGTGCCCGGTAGACCGATTCACAGCCTCTGTTGCCCGCCGGTCGACCACGTAGTGCGATCAGTTAAGATCAAGTTGATCGCCTCTTCTGCTGATACGTCTGATGCTTCCGACCCGCTGACGATAATAAGCTTTCAACCCTCGGCGTAGCACGCCAGGCCCCATCATTCAATGTCCGGGTGCCCGGCATCCCCGGGAGTCGCATCGCCTCTGGCGGACGTGCGGCACACAATGACGTCCGTGGTGCCTTTGGCTCACCATCCAAGTGCCTCCGGGCCGCCGGGACCTGATTGCCCTAGCCAGCAAGCATCAGCAAATCAGACAAACGACTCGGTTGCGCTGCGGCGTGATTGCCGACGGGGAGGTTCTATACGAGCGGGACATCAAGCACCCTCGACCTGTCGATCATTCAGGACAACCAAGGGCAAGAACCGAGCCTGTAGCGTAGCTTGCGGCGACGTGTCGGCGATCCGACAGGGACTGTCGTGTTTACACACACAGACTGATTGAACGGACTTCTCGTCGGCCGATTCCAGTAACTGACCGAAGGTGATGGGTCGCGCAAGAGCGTCGATAGCGAGTCACCCAAGCGGGTCGAGATTGGAATCCACGAACGTGGGCTAACTCCCCCGGCAGCGCGAAGATGGCGATGATGGGACGCGACGCCGAGTCTCCCTCATTCCCTGACCCTCCCAGCACCTCGTATGGCCGGTGCTAAAGGGGCTGTCAGCATTGCCATCCAAGCATATTCATAGTTTACGGGGAAGCTGACACCTCTCTTGCTGCTAATTTGCCGGTTGAATCCACGCGGGGGCGGTATGATGTACCGGTTCGCCGTCATCTTCAGGCCGCTCACCAACATCCCCGACATCGCCGACGGCACCGAGAACGACCTCAAGGACTCTTGTGCTGCTTCTCGCGAGCGGGAGGATCATGCGGGTGATGGCAGACTAGAAGACCTTGAACGATCGTTTCATGTCGGAGCCTCCTTAGGCTCCATCAAGGCACGATCGATCAGCGTGTGCCTGAGCCGCTGAATGTGTTTTTTGCGGTGCCTCCGTTTCGTGTTCAATGAGATGGCCGAGTGGCCATGAGCTAAATGCCGCACTTCCCCTTCCGCTTCATCACCAGGCGACGTCAATTGATCAGCCTCATACAGGCCGAGCAACGTCCGAAACAGAGATCCGTTGATGGGACCTGACGTCCCGGTGGCGCTGCCACGTTCGGTCACCCAGTTCGGCTGGCCGCGAGGCCGTGCGGCCGCTACCGTGTTTCACTGCTCAACTGGACATTTCAGCGCACGGCTGATCGCCAGTAATGAATATACCAAGTCGTACCGCATGGGCCATGCGGAGCCTGCTCACATGATCTTGAGCCGAGTGGGGGCACAAGCACTGGTGTGTGGCTATGCCGTGTCGTGACGTGATAGACAACAATAGGTGATCGAGTCAATTGAACCGCTCCGCCACGCTGAGCTCAGCTTCGAACGAGCGCGCTTCATCCACCGAGCAGTGCCTACTGCTCTTGATCACAGGTTTCGCTCGTGTAGGGGTGGTGACCAAACGCGCCTGCGTGTTAAGCTGCCAAGACATCACACACATTGTCATCTCACGCAGCGCTTCATCGTCAGCGTATGACCATCCCGCAAATGTGCGACGCGCGGTGCCCAAAAGCTCGGCTTACTTCTCCGCATACGTTATGTCACTCTGCGTGTAGAATCCGTCCCGTCGACAGATCTGTCACAATAAGCGCGGAGAGAAGAAGCGAAGGGCTCCCGCGTAGTCACACCATCTGTGGCTTACGACACCACTCGGCAACTTGGTGATAGTGCCTGTAATGGCATCTTGTGATAAGCTGCGACACACTTGGTCTTCTGCGTTCATGCCAAGCACTGATCTTGCCCAGCTCATTCAGCGCGTTAGCTCTACCAGGTCACGTTCGACAGTTCGACAGTACATCCGTCTCCCGTGAAGGCGTGGCGCATGGCGGGTCTTGCTTCGCTCTGAAGGCGTATGTCCGGCGGATCATGGCGCGGGATATTCAGATCTCATTTGCGACGACATGCTCAGACGGCATTGATGAGCCATGCTCATACCGTGAGATCGTACCTTGAACGCGGCAGAGACTGCAGTGCTGACGAATATACAGCATCGTGCTCACTTCGACCGGAAAGCATGACTTGTTCCGCTTCTTTGAAGAGTACGACGACGGTTACGATCGACGTCCCGCGCGGTATGATGATGGCATACCGGTGGTCTTCCGGCCGGGCTATTTCTGGCGCATGACAGCTGCGATTTACCATTCAGCCGACTTCCACGCGATGCTTGCGCAAGCAGCGGTCATCGCATGACGTGGAGATGCTTTCACAGAGCAGGCTGGTGTCAGGACCCGCGTGCTCGAAGCGACGCGAACCATGAACGTCAAGCCTTCCGGGTCTAGTCTGCTGGAATCCTGTCCGCCCGTGGGGGACCCCATTAGCACATGTACTCGAAGCCCGACAGGCGATGCATACGCGAAAGAAAAGCCTTGAATTAAGGGTAACCGGGATAGTGGCTTCAAGGTTCGGCCCTGAACGGGTGCATGAGACTCCGGTACGGGTCGGGGGCAGTCTGCCCTCGCGCGTCGCCCATGGCACTACCCGCCGGTCTGTTCAACGCCTCCCCCTCATTGCGCATAGGCCAAGTCGGCTTGTTCTTGCAGGAAAGTACGAACGAGTAGATGCTGTCATGCTGCGGGCAGTTGTCAGCCGATGGTATGTCATGCGTAGTAAGAGGCGGCGCCCCGTTCCATAGAGCAAGGGCATGCCTGCGTGCGTGCGTGCGAATGCCCGATGCCGTTTCGAGGTACAGTTTTCATTCACAGACTACGAGGACTGCGCGGACAGGATGTCAGACGCCCTTCCCTGCACCGATTCGTTTTCTCGGTCATCCATCGCTTGCAGCTCGCTTTCGCTAGGCACTCTCGGGCTTATCGTCGATCTGACTATCATCTTCGTTGATATCTGCATCCCCATCTTGGCTGTGAATATCCATCGATACCGTGGCCGAAACGAACAAAAAGGGTCGAGGTCGTGATCGAGGGTCCCCATTTCGTCGCAGCAATAATCTGCCGACGTCATCGGCGCAGGCCAGCAATCACACGACTTTTCTCAAAATACAACAGTCGCCAGACGTCGCTGTCCTCGGCCCAACCTGCCCGACGACGCTGTGCGAGGCAAAAGCGTGTGCATAGTCGCATTCACGCGGAGTGGTTCGCCAGAAGGCAAGACAGGCAGAAGCTGCAGGTGAGTTCACGGGCCATGCCTTTGCCCTTACCCTGCCCCTCGACGTCGTGTTTCATCTGCCTCTTGGCACACCGCACTTCCTATGGACGATCTTTCCTTCCTTCGTCGTCATCACTGCTCAATACTTCTCAACGTCTCCGGCCATTTCTCAGTGGGCGGTGATGGTGAAGGTGATGGTGCGCCGAAGACAAAGAAGAAACGACCAACGGCCGGTACAAAGACATGGACTGACAGACAGGCAGCCCGGTTCGTTTCGCAACGATTGACATCGCCGCAGCTCGAGCCCCCTTTGACGTTTCCTTCATTCCCGCTGCACAGCCTCGACTTCGGTCATTCCATCAACAACATCACTTGAACCGCATCACACCTCACATCCTGGTCTTATCTTCTTCTGATCGCAACTTCAGCACTCTGTCGACTCATTCGCCCGTATCGCTACGGAGTGTACTTGTATTCATCACGCCATGTCTGCAACTATATCACGCCCTCCCCTATCTGTCAGCTCTTCCGATCCCTTCCTATCGGCTCGCCTGACGAACGCTCGGCGCTCGGACAGGGGAAGGCGACCGTCACAGGTCAATCTGCAAACTCTGGACGTTGTGCCAGAGAACGCCGCATCGACATCGGCTTCGAAACCCAAGCCGCCGACGGCGTACAGGCCTTTATCGGATGATGGGCGGACGAAGGGGAAGGGCAAGGCCGGGGTGCGAGCGGAGCCGGTTCGCCGAGCGAAGGGGGACTGGATTTTGGATCTGGACGAAGTCGCCCGCGGGACAGATAGATGGAACGAGCGCGACCGGGTGATATTGGTCGTTGGCAGTGAGTTCGAATCAGCTGCAGGAATCGCTGTTCAGCATCAGCAGCTGACAATCAGGCCCGACGGCCGACACGCTGGCGCCGCTATTGTACAACCCATCCTTCTCGGACACGCTTGTCCTCGTCGGATCGGCCGAGCCCCTTCCTTCAATCGAGGCCCTCACGTCGCCTTCCTACCTTCTCCAAACTTGTGCAGACCGGACCATCTACCCCACACTCCAGCCTTTCACTCTCGACTCCAAACTTCCCGCCGGTGTCTCCCCTGTCCCGGCCATCGTCGAACAAGCCACAACCCTTGCGCGGCTCTATCGACGGGCCATGTCCCCTTCGCGTGCGCGCACACCTCGCCGGCGAGACTCAGATGAAGACTCGGCCGCGTCTATCACGCCTCCTCGTACACCGCCTCTCTCGGGTCTTCTCCTCCCCGGGCATCCCGAAGCTCGTATCCGGCAATCCTTCGACTCAGGGACCGCATCGCTTGACAGAGCATTCTCCTCGGACATGGGCCGCCCCGAGATGCCCAAAAGCGTATCAATGACGTCCCTGCGGCCCGAATCAGCCTCGCGCGCACGCAAGTCCACGCTCAGCCTCGGTCGGGAGAGCGTCCTCAGCACCATGTCGCGCAGTTCGAGGATGGACGCGAAGACCTGGACCGGCGGAAGTCCCATTGACGTCGTCCTCAACTTTATTCCTCCCGCATCCGACTTCGAGCCCCAGCGCGCAATGCAGGACATGCTGCACCAAGCCGTCGTCCTTACTTCAGGCATCATTCCTATCCTGTCCTGTCGACCGTCCAAGAACACAGCGACTCCCGACCCTCTCGCCATCTCGCTCCTGCACGTCTTGCCCTCGCAGGTGCCGGGGCCGCTTCCCGGCGTGGTGGAGAACTTCCTCCTGAGCCTCGTACCTAAATTTGCGGCCCATTCGGAGCGTGAGATCTGGTCCAGCGTGATCACAATCCCGGCATGGCTCGCCTCGCCCCGTCAACTGGAGAACGAGGCGCACGGCGGCGCGGAAGCGCTGTGCTTCGGTGGAGTGCGATGCCAGCCCCCGGCAGACACCGAATTCTGCTTGCGCGCCTTCTTACCGAACTGGAACGTGTGTATTCGCTCGCGAGGACAGCTCGCCCAGTCCAAGCTGCGACGCCCTGTCCCTGTCTCGCTTCGCTCCGAGCCGCCCTCGCACCGGTATGCGGGCTCCGAAACGCGCAGTCCGCCGTTGACGAGCGAGGGCCCTGCCACGGACACGACGACGATACCACTCGCGAACGGCCGGCTCATGCTCCGCGGGGAACGCTCCGTTGAGCGGTACAACTCCCCTGGGACGCCCGAGCTCGATCCGAGCTATTCGAGTTGTTCGAGCGTGTCTGGCGTAGGCGAGCTCGGCAGCAACATGGGCAGCGATGAGGGTCATGTGTCGGTCAGTGAGAAGAGGAAGAAGAAGAAGGGGTTGGCGGGTTGGTTTTTGTCCAAGTCGAAGAAGAGCGACTGAACGTGTGCGTCGCCCGCGCGGCAACATTTGATTGCGGCGGCCGGGCACTGGCCAGCGGCGCGGTGCTGGCCCGAGCGGGTTAGGTCTAGTATGAAAAGGAGTAAGGGAGCGGCGCATGATTGTTGTTAGCATATAGGACATTCTGGGACGTTCATAGGCCAGTACATGCATAATACTCGTCAGTACAGCCTGGCGCTTCTGTCTGAAGTACCTGGGTCCCAAGAGGTTGTTCTCTCCGCCTCCGTGTCCATCGCGCACCTCACATATCTCCCAACACCAGAGGGCAAGGCTTGGGTGTCCAAGACGACTTGGCCCGATACACCGGGCGCCGTCTAAGGCTGCAGCGCCGTATTCAGCGGCTCCTTTGCGGACCTCGCGCCCTATAGTAGCTCCAACAAATCAGTGCGTGCTTGGCGACTACTACCTTTCCTTTGTCTTGAGCAATCGCGTCAACTCCACCTTTTCTGACCGGACATTCGACGACCTTCTATGGCGTCTCGTGTCGCGCTCCTCGGGCGTATAAGATCGTGGGAACCAGGACACCCTCTTCCATCTACCTCACGCACTCGAGGCACACCTTCGTCCCACTCAGTAGAGGATGTTCTCGGATCTTACCTCTCGCTCCCAGACAGAAAGCGACGAAACCAGCCCCCCCTCCGCGCTCCCGTCCCCTGTCATAGGGAACAGTCCCCCATCTCCCAACCGGCTCATCACACCCACCATCTACCCTGGCTCGCTGTTCGGCGCTCCGTTGCCGACCATCCCGGAACTCTCCTCCTCCTCGTCGTTGCTTTCCGCCGCATCAGACCGATCGTCGGTCCATCGGAACAAACTACCACTTGTCCCGCCACTCAGCCTGAGGAAGGTACCTATGGGGCCAGCCTCGGAGGACACCACTCAGGCTCCTCAGACGCCCCACAGCCCCTCTGCGATCGTACCCAGTCCTACGTGCTCTTTCGGGAACCTCAAGGCTTGCCTGCAAAGCCCGGCGAAGGACAACAAGGGCAAGGAGGATACGTGGCAGGTTGCTATGCGAGGGGGTTTCTTGACTTTCAGCTCGAGCTTGTGAACCCTTCCGCTTGCCCACATTTTTGGACATTGCTTCCTTGCGCGACGCCGCGAGGCGCTGGATGCCTCTCGGGGATTCGCGACATGATGAGCCGCATCTTTCCTGCTTGAGTGGAGCGATATCGTTCGCGGATCCGTCATCAGACCCGTCCCGATTTTAAGCCCTTCGCCGTCTCTCGCTTAATGTTCATGTTGTTCTCTAGGTAACGCCGTGCATTATACAACCTGTATGAACCCTCAAATCACCAAAACAATCATAAGGAGACCCCTAGATGTATTCCGAGATACATCCAACACCGCCCCCAAGACTCCTCGTCAGGTGTCGCATCTTCACGTCCTCTCGCACGCACTTCGCATTCCCGCACTCCGTCCACGCCTAATCATCTCCCGCCATATTCGACTTGAGGTTCTCGAACAGGCTCATGAGCTGATCCCGCGGCACCGCAAACTCATTGACGAACGGACCCAGCTCGTCTCTGAACTCCTGGGTCTCGTTCGCGAGGTTGCCCGGCGTATACTGCACCGTTTTGACCCAAGGATTCGGGTCCTTTGCTTTCACCTTTGCCGGGTCCAGCACGTTGTGCGACTTGAGCTTGAAGTTGTGGCCTGGCGTGAGCGGTACGACATAGGGAGAGGTCCTCAACCCACTCTTGCCGGCATGTGTCTGGATACAGTTGAAGAGGATCTCCTTGCCCTTCTTGGGGTTCTCGGTGATGGTCACGTTGACGATGTTGAGATCGGTGATATCCTCGTAGAGGCGTAACGAGGCGGCGTCCTTGGCTGACTCCTCACTCGAGCCGCCTATCGTCGTTGATGCAGCGCCGTTGGGGGTCTTGGTTTGCGCTTGGAGCTGACGCGAGTATTTCACTTCGTCATCGACCTGTTTCTGCAGTTCCGCGACTGGGCGTGAGCTGGACAAGCCACGGCGAGGGGCGACGAGGCTCACCCTTTCTGTTCTTGGCATCGATGGTGGACTTCGCCGTCGCCAGCTCCTCCCGCAGGATTTTCAACTCCTTGACGTCCGCTTTGGACTTTGCAGCGGTGTCGAAAGGCCCCCCTGCACTGGGCAACGCCGCCGCCTTCTCCAGCCTTGCCTCCAAGTCCATGATCTTCTTCTGCGCTTTGTCGAAAGCCGCCGTTTGCTTCGCGATAATGTCGTCCTGAGCTGCACGTAAGCTCTGAGCCTCTTCCACTGAATCGCTCGCCTACTCGTTGCCCGCATCTCCGCCCTCTCTTTGTACTTCTCCAACAGCGTTTCCACGTCCGTGTTCCGAACCTTTGACAACTGCTCGAATTGCTTGGCCAGTTCATCGTTCAATGCCTTACATCGGTCTCTCTCTGCTGTCATCTACCCGTCAGCTCAACGACACAATGGGCAGCCCCTAGCTCACGGCAGCGAGGTGTCGTTCCAGCTCGGCGACTCTCCGCTCGTCCGTCGACGAGCTCCCTACCGCCGAGCCAGCTGAAGTGTCCTGCTTAGCCTTCGACACCTTCGACAGTTTCACAGAGGTCGGCTTGATCGATGATGTGGGCTTTTGACCTGGCGTGAGCATCGCGACCCGGTGCAGGCGGGGCATCTCACGCTCGAGATCATCGTCCTCCATCATATCGTCGAACTCGTCAACATGCGTTGACTTGTGCGGGATATTCTCCTTCCCCGTCTGGCGTCAGCTACTCTCTCGAGGGGACTTTCCGACTCACTTTCCTACTCGAGGACTTCGCTGCTGATGCCATGTGATATGACTGCGCCTGCTGAGCGAATGGGAGTGCTTGTCAAACTCGCAGGCTGTCTGTGTTCATTTGTTGACAAGTCGCGTGCATCGCACAATGAGTGGCAAACGTCAAGGTTGATTTTTCCGGGATTACCCGGTGAAATGTCCTCTTGTGGCAGGTGGGTGATGTCATCACTTTCACCACTGTCACTCGAGTGAGTGGAGGGCGTTCACCCTTGGAATCATCTGTCTCCCCATCCTTCAGCTACTGTTACAGCCCGACCCCGCAGCTTCACCGCCATGGCCGAAGCTGGACCCTCTTCGCCTGCACCTATGGCCCCTCCAGGGTTTCAAAAAGCCTCGGACGTGTATCGAGCTCAGCCGGCCGCGTCGTCCCCGAGCGCCGGTGCCAACGCAGGAGGTGCTGGACCTAGCATGAGAGACGCTTCAGGTGGATTACCGCCGATACCCAAGCCCTCTCCGGCGCCTGTGTCTGCCGCAGAGTCGTCGACAACCCCAGCCAGTGCGCCCCCGCAGCCCGGATCCTCAGAGTCCTCAGCGCCGGCGACGAAGAAACCCATCAACCGACCCGCATCGAGCAAGAATGCAATAGTGTACAACGCCGTGCAGGTGAGTTGCCTCGCCCGCCTCACACCGCCGAGCTGACCCTCAGAGACGCAACCCTGTATTGCAAAGTATCAAGAACGTCGGGTTGGAGATAGGTGATATTGCCGCGGACTACCAAGTCGGAACGCACAATGGTGTCCTCTTCCTCAGGTCAGCTGGGCGACTCATGTCGAACGATTGAGCTGATCAACAGTCTCAAATACCATCGTCTTCACCCGGAATACATCCATCAGCGGATAGAGAAGATGCGGAACATGTACCGAGTGCGCATTCTGCTGGTGCTGTGCGACGTGGTGAGTCTGCCGAGTGGGTGTTTCGAACATGGCCATGGCAGTTAACGGCAGAACGAGCATCAAGTTTCCCTCCGCGAGATTTCCAAGATCGCCATCATCAACAACCTCACGGTATTCGTCGCCTGGTCGTGAGCCGCTTGACGCTTGACGTTATAGACAGCTGACACACGCAGCAATGAAGAAGTTGCGCAATACCTCACCACGTTCAAGGCGTACGAGCATAAATCGGACGACACACTCAAAGAGCCCATTCATCAGTCATACATGGAGCAGTTCCAGCACGTCATGACGAGCGGCAAGAAGGTGAACAAGACGGACTCGGAGAACCTCGCAGCGCAGTTTGGGGTGAACTCCTCTGATCTCCTGTCGGCATCGAGCTCATGTCAGTCATTCAAGAACATCTCAAAGCAGTCTAGCAAGGTCCTGTCCAGCGTGAAAGGTCTCGGCGCGACCAAAGTCACTTCGCTTATCGACGCATTCAACAAGCCGTTCCTCGTCGGTGGGCTTAAGCGCGAGTCGGCGGACGAGACTGAAAGTCCGGCAGTTAAGAGGATGCGGACGGACGGACCAGGAGCAGAGGATGTAGGAGTCGCAGCTGCCAGTCCCGAGTGGCCGGAGATTCTGGATGATGAGCCGGAGGACGATGACGCAGATGCAGCAGGAACGGAGGAGAACGGGGACCGCGCGGAACCATCAAGGGGAAGAGAGAGGGTTCCGAGTCGGTCGCCTGGACAAAGCCCCGAGGCGGCGCGGACCGGGAACGGAGCAGATCAGAATGGCGACGAGACTGACGAGGAGGCGCTCCCGTTGGCAGCGTGGCAAGATCCCTTGGACGACGACGACGACGAGGACAACGTCGACGAAAATGATGATTCGATCCTCGGAAACGTTTCCAAGAGGCTCAAGGTCTAGAAGGCTGCGGGAGCTCAGCAGAGATACGTGTATGGCCATCTACAGTCGGTCTGCAAGCCACGACAATGGTGAGGGCGGCCGATTCCCGGAGAGATTGAGCACGCTACAGGGATCGGGAGAGACAAGGGCAGGAAAGGCGTCAAGCGTGCAGCCCCTCACCACGTCGTGTTCCAGCTTGCGCTTGTGTCACTAGCAGTTGTACATGTACATAGATATGCTGTAACCACCGTGCATGTGCCTCCGTACAGTCGAGCCATTGCTTCAAGCTAACGTCGAGTACGGACCTCGCAGCGTACCACCCCCCCAGGCAGACAGGCATTATACATCCGCCCCTGGTTAATCATACAATCTCACGCATCCGATGCTGTCTATTCTGCCGGGCTCCAATCCTTAGAACCGTCCGCCGCGCTCGTCGCCAGGATGAGCGAACGGGTTCAAAGTCTTCACACCCTTCCCTCCCCGCTCTCCACGCTTCCCGTCCGTGCTGGTGAATATCGCAGCCGATGCCGCGGTGCCCGTGTGTACCCTGCTTGCCGACTCGACGTGCGCGTCATGAGCGACAAAGGCGGATGACGACGCGGACATCGTGGGCGACATGGTGTCTGTCCTGGGTGAGCCAAATGCATAGTCGTATGCGTTCTGGCGGGTGCGATGGTCGTCTCGCTCCTGAAGATAGTCGATCGAGTCGTGTTTCCTCGGCGGTACAGGCATCGAGTCATCGAGGACGTTCTTCGAGCCCGAACCAAAGTTGGAGCCGACGATCGTGGTCGCGCCCTCACCGAATGTCGCGGCTCGCGACAGGCGGCGGGGGTAAGAAGACGACGTCTGGCCGGGGTAACGCATATCGTCGTCCATATCGTCCAGGCCATCTACTGCTCGGCCGATAGTGCGTGGGTCGACCATCGCCCACTTTGGCTCACGGATGCTGTGCCGGTCCCGGGGTATGCCCATATCTCGCTTAGCCCAGGGGGATATAGGCGTCACTGCCTGACTCGCTCCGAACGACGCGTCCGTCCGCACGCTGCCGTTCCGGTTGAGCGCCGCGCCGTGCTTCTGCCCTCGGGTCGGGAACAGGTTCTTGGCCGTATCGACTGCGCGATAAAATTTATTCACCCAGAAAGGTGGCGGGGACTGGAGATCGTCGTGATCGTCGGCATCATACCGGTCATGGTCCACTTGTCGAGGCCCCGCATCCGCAGACAAGGTGTACTTCTCGGAAGAGCCGCCGTCGGTGAGGCGGACGTTGTCGGTATTAGTCTTGCCGTTCCCCGTGAGCTTCAGAAATGCCTGTCCGGGAGCGGCGAGAGACGAAAACGTCGAGCCGAGTGTGTTGTTGCGCGCGACGTGAGGGCGGGGCTGAGGATTGCCGTCGTTGTCGCCGTAGTCGCTGCGGAGCTTGAACGAGCCATTTTCTTTCTCGTTCGGCCCAACGACCCGAGGTGGTAGAGATGCAGGCGACAGACCTCGGAAGACCTTCTCCTCTTCCGAGTGCTCGTACTGGTCCGCGATGGGGTGTTCCTTGTTCCACGGCCACGCCTTCTTCTCGGTGCCATAACCTGCGTATCCATCACCACCGTTATTGCGCCGAGCCCCGCGCCACGCGTCGTACCGGTCCGACCCGCCGCTGTTCCACAGCACGATTATCAGACCAATGAGGGCAAAACCAAACCAGACGCCCAACAAGATCGCGTAGAACGTCCGTTCAGTTTCCAGCGCGCTCTCGAAATGAGCGATGAGGGTGCCGACCACGCCTTGGTCGTCCTCGCTGGACGAGGAGCCCACCGCCGCGGCCGAGATGGGTTGTGTGATCTCCTGCATCGACGAGTCGGATAGGAGGAGGACATTGGACGGAAGCTTTGGTAGCGAGACTTGGGCGTGTTCAGACATCCAAGTGAGACCCTTCTGGAGGGTGTCGATCTTGGAGCCCAGGATACAATACATGAATGTGTTGACGGGGTCGTACAGGATCGTCCCCCCGAACGTCGCATTGAGCGCTGCGTGTCAGATTGATGTGCGCTCGGGCGTGCTCGTCTTACCGTCCTCAATACCGCCGTAGAACTCCTCAAGCGTGCTGTTAAGGGTGATCGCAGTTGTGTTGAGCCAGCTTCCGAAGAGCTCGTGGTTGATCCGGTCCTCGTAGCGGTCGATGGCGGCGTTGAAGTCGCCTGCGTACTGCTGCGACGAAGCAAGGGCAAGCTGGTTCAGCTTGGCCGTGAGGTCGTTTGCCGATTGCGTGACCGTTGCATTTGCGTTCTCGCGGGCGTTATTTTTGATAGCATCGAGAGCTACGAGCTGGAATTGAATCGACAGGAAGCCCAGCATGGCGATACACAGCAGAGCGAGACATGTCGGATGAGCGAGATATGCCACTGCAAATCAACTGCGAGTACACGGCTCAGTCCAGCTGGCTCACTATACCACCGCATGTTCGTCCTGGTTCTTGCTCTCGGACTCAAGCGTCGGAGGATGGTCGACCCATACTTCTCCAGCACGGGGTTCTCAACGACAGCAACAGCGCGCCAGGCGTCGCTCTTCCCCTCGTCGTTCCACTCCTCCTCGATAGTCTCCACCGTATCCTTCAGCGCCCTCCAGCGGCGCCACTCCCAGAAACACATCGCTGCCCAGATCAGGAACAGCAGCAAGAACATCAACCCGATAGCCATGTTCGACAGCTTGTGCAGTGCGTTAGCCGTATCATCGATCAGCGACGTGTCAAGGTCGGAGCAGAGCTCCTGGTTGAGTTCGTCGTCCTTTGTGGCGGAGAGCTGCGACAGCGAAGGAACCGGAAGGATGGACGAGTTGAATGACGCGGCCATCTCGATCCGCGTCTCGTTGATTTCTTTCTTGAGGGCTTCGAACGGGATCTCGATGATGTTGTTGATCTTGTCGCGGAGGTCGTTGAGCGTGGGCAGGGAGCTGTTAAGGCGGATGAGGCTGTCTTCGAAGGACGTCGGGATAGTCACATTCTCGAGCGAGCCGAGCGCCGGGATGGAGAACTCTGGGATGGTTATGTTGATATTGATCCGATTGGTGAGGGACTGATGCGTCAGCTTGGGTACACCCCAGGGACAAGCAGCCCACGTTGACGGATGAGACGGCACTCTGGATGGCGCTATTGGCCGAGGCGATATCGCTCTGTATTCCTGTTCGCACGCTATTGAGCGAGCTTGTCACGCCGTCCGAGATCTATGCGTCAGCTGTTGTACTCGGACCGTGCGTGCCAGCTCACCGTCTGCACTGCCCCAATCACCACCTCCAGCGTCCCCCGCACCGCGAGCTCGATCGTGCACATCAACATACTTCGATACGTGTCCACCATAAACGTTACGACCGTCTCGATGATGGTAACGCAGTCACTGATCGCCGCTCCGATAGCGAGAATGCTGGCTTGAGTGGCGCGTACGGCCTGGTCGTTCGTCTGTATGGCGAGATAGCGTGGCATCGTGAGCAGACCGGCTGCTCCCGTTGCGATACCCCCACATGCCGCCAAGAGCGACCCTTTGAGCGATTCAGCGAGCGAGGCGGTTGATGTCCGATTTTGCAGAAGGTGAGCGATAGTGAGCATGAGCGGGAGAAGTGCGGGAGAGAGGGTGGTCAGGAGGAGCCGAGTCCGTAAGCCGAGATACGGCTTCAGACGGGTTGTCGACGATTCGAACACATTGACTTGGGTGGAGGGTGAAGGTGCCGCCGGAGGATAGGGCGTATGCGGAGTGGCGGGAAGCGTCGAGGATGAGGTATGGGTCGTGAAGGGTGGCCGACCTGGCGGCGTGAGGGGAATGGTGTACTCCGGATTGATGTAGTCCACTCGGGGTGGACTGAGGTGCGTGTTGGTCATAGCAGGCGCAGGACGACACTAGATATAGCTGCGAAGTGAAGGGTAAGTGGGTAGCAGGAGTCAGCGATAATGTGGAGGATCGATGAATAAGGTGAGGAAGAATGGACAGATACATCGGCACACTCGATATACATGCCCACGCCCGCTCATACTGGCCGATGGAGCGAGCGTCATCGCCTTCCGATTGTGCACAGAAGAGATGAGGGGGACAAGAAGCGTTCACCATGTCTGTCTCGAGATCAAAAAGCGAGCAATGTATTCTGTTGCGTGGAAGGGGTAGATGATGGAAACAATGGCAAGCGCGACCGTGTACGAAACATGCCAGGGGGGAAGGCGGGATCAAATTCGACTGAACCCGTTTCACCGTCCCAGAGAGGAAATCTGGCAAGACCGGCTCATTCGGGCCAGTCGGCTCGCACGGCGGCGACCGCCGACAACGTCGACCCAAAAGTTAGGCGATCTCAAGGCTATGACCAGTGCCTGCGAATCAACCAAATAACATCATATCATGAGCGCAGCGTCCACATCAGTAGCAGGCGCAGCCAGGGCAGCTAGATCGGCAGTATCTCAGGCGGCAGGACAAGGGGTTCGACGCGAGAGGCCCGTGACGCGAGGTCAATTGTCCATCGTACCTCAATCGGCACCCCGTACGTCTTCACCGCATTGATCTTACCCTGCTTTCGCTCATCGCCTACAGCTGCCAGTACGGTGACCAGGGTCTACCTCAATGGCATACCACGAACAGCCACAGCTACCGACATCCTGCATGCCCTACGAGCTCAGAAACTCGTCTCGTCCGATTTCTCCGTGAACAACAGTGAGCGACGGACCACCATGATTCGCTAGTCCTCGAGTCCGCTGACGCGTTCTACAGTCACCTCTTCGGCGGTCTCCCTGCCGCGTAGTGGCCAGGTCGCGCTGCATCGGCAGTGGCACGTCGCGTTGCCGAGCAATGCGCACGCTTTCAAGGTCCTCCACGCCTTGAGAAGCCAGGTATCATCGAGCGATCCGGTCGCAGCCGGCCTGTTCCCAGGGTTCTGGATATCACCCTCCCTCCGTCCCGTCGAGTTTACCAACGACCATGCGAGACAGTATCGAGTCAAGCAGCGGGAACAGCTGATTCTGGCTGCGGCGAGGCGGAAGGGCCAGATTTCGCGTGATGGGAGTGGAACGCAGCAGGAGGCTACGAGCAAATGGGATGTTTGGCCCCTCGACGATTCGCTGTCCTTCAACGGCAAGGGCGTTCTGCTTGTGGGGATGCCACCGGGCGCGGGGTGGCTAGATGTCAAGGGTCTGCTTGCGCTTCGTGTGTTTGGAGACCGGAGCAAGGGGTCGAGCGATTTGGGCCTCCTGCAGACGGAAGACGGTGTGATCAAGTTGCCTTCGTAAGTACCTTGTGATCAGTGCATGTTCATCTTCAGATTCGTCGGTGCTGATGCTAGCTCGGGCTCGAGAAATGTCTCATGGTTTGTGCTGCGTTTTGAGACGGCCGCGCAGGCACACCGGGCAGTGAGGAAGCTGAACATGACGACGTATCAGGCACCCCGACGGCTGCCGGAATCGGACCCGCCAAAGTACCTCCTGCGGGCGGAGATAGCAAATTAGATCCACACGGCTATGCCTCCGCGAGCCACTGCGCGATGGCACACGCAAGCAGGTCGTGTCATGTGATGCATATGATGCGATGTACAACGGTTACGCCGTGAAGCCGTCCTAGGCCGATCCCGACCCTGCCCATTCGTCAAAGAGCGTTTCACGAAGACCATGGTATACTTCACGCAGGACCGCGTGCCGAGGGGTCACGACCTGATATCAGCTCAATTGTACCTTTGACAATATGTCAGAACTCACGTCAAAAGCGACGTGAATGCCCCTTCCCTCCCGCATAATCACAGCGAGAAAGTATCTCACGCTCCAGCGATGCAAGCCCTCGTTGATGACGATGGTCGCTATGTCGTGGATCGGGATGAACGTTTTTGAGGTGGAGTAGGACAAGCAACTTTTGGACAAGGATGGCTGAGCCAAGAATCTCGTCGTTGTTAGCTGGACTCCGACGGAGGGAATAGCCAGAACGGATTCTGGCGTCAGTTCATCGACGGTGCGGAACTCAAGGTGCTCACGAAACACCTGTCCCCGCGGTCGACCCAACACCAGCAGCAGCAGCACCACAACGGCGCGCACAGACCAGGACTAGCAGAGTGAGCGTGCGCGCCCTCAGTCGCCGCCAGCCAGATAACGCACCTCGAAGATATCAGCCCATCTGGCGCCAGCCGTACGAGCGAGACCTTTCTCCCATACGTAGGACCGCAGCAGCCATAAGGCTGTCCCTACCAGTAGCAGATCTGCCACGCCCCAGAAGCCATCCCCAGCCACGACACGGCCCGAGTCGAGCGTCCGAAAGTTCGCAATGCGATACTCGTTGACCCAAGTCTCCCCGACTTTCGTTCGGATGACCTCTAGCTCTGGGTGGTTCGGTAAGGGCCGGAGGTGTTCAGCCGTGTTCTTCGGTAAGTCCTTGTGAACCGGACCATCGTCCCCCATACCCGTGTCGCGGAGCGTCGAGTTCGGACGGGATAGGACAAACGAGCCAAACATCGAAACCACGTCCGGTTGGTCGGTTGTGCTGCCAGGCACGGCGAAAACGGCTCGCTGCATCCACGTCGGGTCCAACTGGCCTCCACCAGCACATTTCGCTTCCAGACGACCGACTGTGCCCATACAACGCTTCATCCACAATAAGGTCAAGTCGATTAGTCCCAATGTCGTTGGCAGCATAGCACCCTCATCTCCCATGCAGATCAACAACGGCCAGCCGGTGCGTGGGAGCACCCATTCCTACAACATCTGTGCGCTGATCGCCAGCAACAAGGGCAACCGCCCAACTATCCCTTCTTCTCGGCCAACCCGCAGGCCCAGCAGTCCACCTACAACGCCTCGCCATCCATCCTCAGCACGCTCTCGCAAGATGAGCTGCGCCGTCACCAGCTGTCTTCGAACGGTACGACGTCTTCCGACCCATACTCTCACACAGGCGGTCTCTTCCCAATCCCTGGCGCACGTAGGCCATATGGCCAAGTCCATAATGAGTCCGTGCCTGGGTCGACATACACTCAAGCATGGCCTGCCAACAACGAGACCGCTCCCCCTTGCATTCCGCGCATGGGGTCCCGACCCGGCGAGGTCTCGCTCAATGATTCGTCGACGCATTCGTCGCCTACTCGCCGAGCAACAGCGCTGTCCGGAGAGGCGGCAGGGTTCGAGGAGTTCTTAGCCGAGATGCCGCTGAAGAGCGAAGACCCAGCGAGGCATGTGATGTTCACGGAGATGATACGGATGAAGACCAAGTCGATTGAGCTACAGATTGCCGAGGCGAGGAGGAAGGAGAAGGAGGCCGAAGTGGAGCTGGCGAAGTGGAGGGTTGCATCTGAACAGAGGATCGCGCAGACAGCCGGGGAGGGCGGGTCCAACGTCACGCCAAACACTTTTGAAGGGATGGGAATGAACCCGTTCGACATGGAGAGAGGATCTGTCGACCC
>JAHXHD010001197.1:0-22224 GCA_019857685.1 Papiliotrema terrestris | reverse complement strand
GCCCCCAACGGCAGCCCAAGGCCATCAACGCTTATGTTGCCGGCCCCTTCTTTCGGGCTCTCTGTATGAGCTCCTGGATCCATCTCTGCCGGCAACGTCATCCAGGTCTTCGATCTCAGCATCGATGGGGAGAGGGCGGGGCGTCCGGCTTGAAGTTCTACCAGACCTCTGCGTCCCTGATGGTCCTGCCGCTGACCCTCGGGGCTCGGACCATGTCGACTCTGGCTCCTCTCTCATAGGGCGATATGGTCGGGCGCGTCCTGGCGGTTCAGGTTGTGACCGGGGCGGACTCGCTAAAACCCTTGGCATGCCCCCACGAGTGTCAGCCGGCCGTATCGCTCCGGCACGAACCTGTGGAGCGAAACTTTGTTGCGTGGACGCCGGTGGTGTCGATACGTCCCGCGCCCGCCCCTGTTCTGCAACCTCTTTTGCAAACCGTGCTCCCCGTGCCGCTGCCGCTGCCTGGGCAGCTAATCCCTGCTCGCGACGCGCCCGCCACTTCACCTCGCTTCGGAAGTGAAACGCGTGCCTCCCGAAGAAGCACTAAGAATCAGCCTTGAGACCGCGGCCTCACTCACTGTCCGGCAAAGGGGAAAACGGGTCGACTCTTCGACGAGACCTCTGATGGCTGTCCTTCCCGTGCTATCCATGCTCTCAATGTAGGCGGGGAACGTCTCCTTGCATTGCCAAGTGGTCAGATTACCGACCGCTGTTTGCTGATGACGGACACATGTGCATTTCCCGAGTACGTCGTGGTCAGCGCGGAAGGAGAACGCTTTCCGCGAACCGTCAGTGTCCAGGTTGACCTCGATGCCGTGCTCGTCCGGCCATTCTCTCAGCATGATGTCAAGCCTGCTGCTCAGAAGCGCCCGGCAGTCCAGGCAGTCCGTGTCGGCACGCAGTGGACCCCGACCGCCCATGACTGCTGTGGTGGAGCCAGGGCTGGAGTCCTCCGAGGAGTCGGCGTATTCGGCGGCGGCAGCCGTTGCTGCGTTGTCTCTCGATGCAACAGTGCCTCGAGATTGGGAGCGGCGGGGATCATTGTACGTTTCATGGGACGAATGTCGAGGTGGGCGGGGCGAGCGGCCTCGCGATGTCTGATGGCGGGTAGTGTCGTCCGCACGAACCTCGGCGGGCCCGGGACGGGTCCACGAATGGCGGACGCGTGATTGTGCTGGTGTACCCGGAGTCTCTCTGAAAAAGCTCGGCTCCTCCTCCAGCACGTGCCGGGGATGAGGAAGGAGTGTGGTCCGACGTGACGTCGCCGGTTGCGCAGTGTCTCCGCCGGCACCCGATGGGATTTCAGGCGAGGAGGGGCGTGGCCTGTGGCCAAATCTCGGTCCGTACTCCCGATACCGCCATCCCCCAATACTAGGAGGATCGTCCAGGGAACGGTGCAAGTTGCGACTTGGCCGCGAAGCTGGGTTGTCGAATGCCGTGGATGCTCTCTCTCGAGCCCTCGAACGGTAGGGAGCAGTATCACCGTCCCCGAGGCACATCCGCTGGGGGTCTTGTGGGTTGACATAGGAAGCTGAACGTGGACGACCACGTTGGGCGGGGCCTTGCTGGTGGACAGGAGAGACCGTCTGTAAGCGCGTACCAAGGGTGGAAGACCGCCCTGTGTTGTCGTTCGCGCGGGGGACGGAGCTCGAGGCCCGAGGCGAGCGGGACGAGCGAAGCGGGTACGCGACAACTGTGACTGATTGCCGGGTCCAAACGTCACGATCTCCCCCCTGGGTTTCCGTCCCGTTCATCCCGCTTAAATCTCGTCGCCGAGACTGTGACTCTCGCATTCTGAAGTTCCGGTTGAGGAGAACTGAATCGAGCGCGTGCTGTCGACTGAAATACTTGCCCCGCGAGGGCTGCCAGGACGATGAGCGTACGAGGAAGGCGCCCTCCACCCTTGCATTGGAGCCCATCCTTTGTGGCTGCTCAATCTGCCTTCGAAGATTCGTTCACTCCGCAACGCCAGCGCTTCGCCTCTCTAGCTTGCACACAACGAGCGTCCACACTTGACTGTGCACAGCAGCGGCGGAGCGTCGGGCAGATTCGGTGCATAGCCCCACGGCAGCTGTGCATACTACTGGAAGCGGCTGATACCTCTCGACGTAGCCGCACCGAAGCCCGCGTACGGCACCGCTCCTCGCGCATTTCGATCGGGAGGTCTAGCCGGGGATAGTGTAGTGGGAATGACGCCATCGCCGCTCTGACATGAGTTTGCCTTCGTCGTAGGAGGAGCGCGAAGTCGTCTGCGTCATGGCACTACGCTCCACTGCCACTGCAAACCACGTGGACGCCGGCACTCACGCTCAAGATGGGATCCCACTGGAACGCCGGCTTGGACAGGCCAAGTTTTCGCTTCTTCTTCTTCTCCGGCTCGGGCTTGTCGTTCTCGTCCTCGCCCAGCTTGGACTTTGTCTTGGCACTGCTCGTCGTCTTGTCGCTGTCCGCGAGCTTGCGTGAAGGCGGCACAACCGCCGAGTTGACCTTTGTCGACTTGGCCATAACCTTTTCCGGCTTGGACGGCACGTCTGAATCGCTATCGTTGGTTTGAACCTTGCGCTTGGGCTGAAAGTCAGTGGCGCACCGATAACAGCAACCCACTGATTCCTTCTTGCTCTTCTTCTTGGGCGCCTCGGGTCCGGCATCGGAATCATCTGACGTTGCGGCCTGCCGTGAGCCAAAACATCAGACGTCGACAAGTTCACCTTTCTCGCCTTGGAAGGCTGCTTGTCAACCTTCTTCGGAGATGGCTTGGCCCGCTTGACCGCTTTAAGCTCCTCCTATACGTCAATGCTGCGCATTGTGAATGCACTCACCTCTACATCGGCCAGCCGATCCCGCTCGGCAATAGCCTCCTTCGCCTTCGCCTTCCACTTTTCCTCGCGTTCCTTGCTGCTCTGTTTCAACGCTGCGAGCTCCTCCTTCAGATCCGTCACCTCTTCCTCGCGCTTGGTGGCATCCGACTTTGCAGCGCGCAGGGCTTTCTGCAGCTCCCGCTTTTCGTTGTCCTTGTCGTCAGGGTGGGGCTCGGCGTCCCGCAAAGACGTACCGATGCGCTCGCCTTGCTTTCGTTCGACACATTCTCCAGCTCCTGCACCAAGTCCTCTTCGCGTTGCTTCGCCGCGGCCAACTTGGTCTCGAGTCCAGTCACCTTGTTTTCATAGGTTGCGACTTTTCGCAATGCCTCGTCCAGGTCGTTCTGAGTCGAGCTCGCCGCCAGGTGAGAGGATTTCGCTTCAGCAGCTCGTTGATGAGCCTGGGACGTATTGGCTTCTCCAAGAGCGGCCTGCGGTCAGACCGAGGCGTGTCCATCCACTCACCTCTAGATCCTGCAGCTGAGCGTCCTTCTCGGCCAGCTCGGCGTTCAGGTCGTCCTCCCTCGCCTTGAACAGGGAGATCTTGTGATCTCGCATCACTGACGTCAGCCCACACCCTTTCAGTACATGATCCACGCACAGGACGCGGCACGAGCTTGCAGCAATCTTTGCTCCATTTCGACCATCCGTAGCTGCTCGTTCGCCAATGCCAACAACGCCTTCTCTTGCGCAATCAGACTATAAGCGTTGAGCTATGATCAGCGGCGCCCAGACGTGCCTCCCAACCCACCTCTTCGCGCATGCTTTCTCCTGCCTCCTTCATCATTTTGAGCTCCTCCGCCTTGTCCTCGGCCAGCCTTCGCCAGAGCTGAGCATCCTTAGCACCCGCCTGGAACTGCGCGATCTGCCCATCTCGTTCGGCCAGCTCGGCCTGGTATCGCCGGCGATCTTGTTGACTCTCCTTGACTAGCTTGGCGACCTGAGCGCGTAGATTGCTGATTCGGGCGCGGTATGGTCCTGGCGTCTCTGCATCCTCGGTGATGTATGCTGTGGGTAGCGGCTTGGGCGGGGTCTCGATGCCTTGTTTTGACATGACGAAGGATGATGGAGATTCGTCAAAACAGTCGCGTTTGTTTACATGTACGGCGGGACCGACAAATTCGCCACCCGCCCGCAACGCAATGCGAGTGGCAGGTGGGCTCGTCTCTTGCATCACGAGGGAGATTCGCACACTATGCTGCGGCAGAAAAGGCGGGAGATAATGGGCTTGGAACGAGACGCCGTTGCGAAGAGACGCTTGCCTACCTGAACCCGTGGCTTGCTGTGGGTGATTAGCTGGCGGCTGCATACCGTATTGCTCATGATCACGCTCGCCACATGGTCTTGGTGCAGAACAATCTCACCGGACTGGCGCTCCGCGCGCCCGAGCTCTGCAGAGTTCCGCCCGTTCTCAGCACGGCGGCAGCTTCCTTGACTGCATGCAACCCATGTTCCACATCCCGGCCGGCTGGAGGTTGACAGACCGAGGCAGACATAGGGCGTGGCACTTCCTTGTCGAGCCTTGGAGGTGAAGTGATGTTATCCAATATTGTGCAGTCAAATAAACTTCGTGCGTACGGCAGTCTGCTCCGCTTCACCCAGTTAGTCTGACTGTCAATCAGACGACTGATCTGGCAATGCAACAGACAGTAACATGTGATTATGGACAGTACGGTACGAGCGGTAGACTAGACAATGGGTAGCCATGTGTGCAGGGGTATCGCGTGAGGGGTAAAAACGGGAACAAGGTATACGTGTCATTTTTCCATCCCGTCAACCCCGTTCCTCTTCTTCTGAACGATGGGAGCTCTCGCGGGTACGGCGTTTCCGTGTGGGTAGCCGAACGTTCTGATTCGCAAACACCCGAGTGAGGTCGGTAGTAGGTATAACTCCTGGGAAACGTTTCGCCGAGCTGATGTCAGCGCCGTCCGGACTGCAAGCAGATCAACCACGTCAGTCCGCCACTCACTAGACTGTGAATGGCTCGCTGTACACTTCGGCGAGCATAGTGGCGCGATCTTGGGGCATGACACCAGCGGTCATGAGACTGGCGTGAGTAGAGAATGTCGACCCGGAATCAGCACGTACGAGGCCAAGTTGGTCAGCTTGAATCTGAGAGCGAAAACACCCTCGGTCCGTATCCCAAGATCGTGCGTGAAAAAGAACAGCCCGGTCTGCCCATGCTCATCCTTCAATCGCTGACAATTCGCCGTCACCGATCCGACCAGCACGCGAGAGTAATTCGCCGCCGGCGCGAGCTGCATCCGCGTGCCCTCGGGCGTTGGCGGAAAGCCATACGACGATTCGGAAGATGCATAAGGGTGGTCGTGCCGAGGCGAGTGAATCGTTCCACCAGTGGAGGGGCGACTAGACATGCCACCCCCGGTGCGTGGCCGATCGCTCCATGAGCCAGTGGACGGCCGAGGTGGCGGAGCGGCATCGCCCAGGGATGGCCGACTCGACTCGGTTGACCACGAGACGCGGTGCTGAGATGATGATGACGAACCAACAGAGGCTAGGGACTCGCGCATGGCGGGGAGGGTCAGGTGTCCCGCGTCGGGACGGGCGGTGAGGGTTGATAGTGAGGGCAGGCTTAGCGACGGTAAGCCGCGAGGACGTTGTTGCGCCGGCGCCGTGACCGGCCGCTGCGGGACCGGTTCGACGTCGAAGTACCCCGGATTGTAGCTGTTTGCGCGTCCCATGTTGGGTCTTTCCGGCCAACCAGGCACTGGAAGGGGCGGGGGTATTTGACCTTCGCTAGCGAGCATGCGCGAGAGCGGCGATGTCATGGGCGACGTGGGTACCGGGTGCGTCTCGGCTGCGGGGTGAGCCAAACCCACACCTCGCGACCCACTTGCTATGCGCCAGCCAGATGGAAAGGCCGGGCCATGGCCCGTCGTCGGTCTCGACGTCGCAGTGTTGGGCCGAGACGAGCTGGCGTAATCGGTCTGCTCCGACGCTCTCCGACGCGCAGGCTGAGAGTTGGGGTGCATCACGACGTTGCGCTCTTGCGAGCCGTCTGCGGACCATAAGTCGACCATGAGGACGAGATAGTGTATGCTGACATGGCTGCAATGAGCGGACGGACGAGCTGTGACTTACGTTGGGTCGACGAGCTGGCCAGAGGATGTGCGGACCCATAAGCGAATGATGGGCGGTGGGGACAACGGTCGCCGATCCTGCTATTAGCTGCACCTCGGCATACACCCCACCTTGTCGCCGAATCCGCACGCCCGCGCTCGTTGGGGCTGTTGAATGACTTGAAGCGTGTAGTGCCTGTGGTCAGCGGGGCCCTTTGTTCCAGCTTACCATTCGCTCGTCGGGCTCGAACCCCCCGTTTCACTATCACTCTCAAGCTCATCCTCCTGGGACGAGCTCGTAACAGCTGCCGCACCCGTCTGTCCGCCAGACGAAGAAGACGGACCGCCATGCGCATGCGACGACCCCGGCGGCAGTACGTCACTTCGGCCCCCACTGGACGACGCGGAGGACCGGCGTCTTTTTGCCGGTCTCGCGGCGTCATCGGCGCTGCCCACAGGCATGTTGAGCGACGTTCCTCCGGCTTTTACAATCCACTTCGTCGTTGCGGTTGTACCGATGTGCAGTCATAGGTCGAGCCAGACGACGTGGTGCTGCGGCGATCAAGGTGTCGAGCTTCTACAAAGGGGGTAGATCAGCACGGGTCATTGTATTTATCGTTCCTGTCCCCCCTGTCCTCGCCTGGGCCGGTAGAGTTCCCGGACTCCAGGGGCCACATGCACTGGGCAATCTTCAGCGTTGAGATATGCTCTGTGACCAAGCCTGCGGCCAGGTTCAGGCAAAAGGAGGGGACACGGAACATCGAAAGGACACCCAATCCGAGCGATGACGCAGAGGCGATCGGGTTACACGACGGTATTCAGTCTTCGGCTTGACGACTCGGAGACGACTCGGAGCCTCTCCGGCATCCTAGCCTTGACGCCCAACTCACAAAGTGTTTCAGCGGAACCGACGACACGAGTGGATCGATGCCTGCGCCCCAGCCCACCGAGGCCAGAGTGCCCAAGGCGAACTGATCGTCCTTTTCGGTGACTGTGCCTTGCAGTTGTATGAAGCTAAGCCTCTCACTTGACCGGGGGGCCGATCCGTGCCCGAGGAACCCGTCGGGCCGCACAGACAGACACCGTTCGCAGACTATGCTTCAGCCCATTGTGCCCTGATCGTTTGAAAGGATGCCCTCGGCGTATGGATGGGATGGGCATCTCTTGACAAGCCAAGATCTGCAACACACGTACGACGCGTTTTGGCAAATTATCCGCGCGACTGGTCTGAACCGCGATCCCGCGATGCCGTTGGCGCGATCGAGCAAAGGGTTGGCTGCAGATCGAGCTGGTGTTGTTGGTGGGAGCTGTCGTGTGGTCGACGCTGCATGTCAGTCGAGGTCACGGCGCACGACTTGGGGTTGGGCCATTGTGCTGTCGATGCATAACAAGACAGCCCCTGCCTGATCCCTGATCGATCAGGCGACGGGCAGGACCTCGACCCCCAGATGCGTCCGAAAGCTCACCTTTCCTTCAACCCGATCGGCAAGCGGAACAAAGGACAAAGTGTAAAAGACAGATTTGCTGCTTCGTCATGCATCATATCAGATTGTTGATGCATGCACACCAGACGCTCTCAGGTCCGTTACGCAGACATGGGCATAAAGGCCGGGACGCGGGGACCTGGACATGGTGAGATCGGCTAGAAAGCAGGGGGCCAGACGAGGGACGATGGGTGGGCGATGGAAGGGCGGATTACGAAATCTCGAACCTGGTCTAACAAAAGCTTAATGAGCTCGATGCCCTTTGTCGCCGTCGTTGCCCTTTGGACTCTGGCTGGCAATCGTGCGCTGCCTGACTGTCACGCATCTCCCTTAGTCATACGCACCGGCACGGAAGCATCGCCGCGGGCCATGTGATGGATCTGTGGGAAGGCGCCTCATGCGGATGCTGCTGACGGGCCGTCTTGTCGTTCGCTACATCGCTGCTCCCTTTCTGGGGGGGCCTTGTCAATCCCACCCTCTTCCGCCTTAGCGTTTCAAGCCTCATGGTTCGACTAGTGCCTGCAAGGGAACGGAACTGTCGATCCTGAACTAGATGTTTAAAAGACTGCATGGACCGCAGCACGGGGTGAGGGCTGGATGCGTAAAAGACTCGATGTGTGCGCTCAGTACGGATTGAGAGTATCGCGGGAACGACCTTTGTCCTCACTGTTATGCCTGCCACAATGCCATGTTCAATCGCATCCGAGGCGAGCTGTATGACTTGTGCAAACGTTGTCGGCCGTTGCGCAACCGAGCGGGCTTGTTACCCTTGCTCGCTTCGCGCACGTTGAAATCTGCGCCTGGGTCCCCTCGCCTGCGGTATAGCTGCCGCGTCCCAGTCTCCATTTGGCGCAACGCAGCCCGCCATGCGTTGGGAATATGCAGGCGTGATAGCTACTCCATTGAGATACTACCGGGAGCATGATGGCAGCATGCATAATGACGCCGAGTTGTCGTATGGTGGAGATCGCCGAGTAGATGTCGTCACCCGGCTGCTCGGCGACTGTTTTGGTCGACGTCGACGGATACCCCTTTGACAGCACCATTGCGCCCTAGACTCTCGCACAGCAACACCGTCACAAGCATGAGCGTGCCGAATCCAAGTGCAGACGACCCACGGCGCCAGCTCAAGGTGCTGTCGCTCAACGTCTGGTGAGCTCAGACCGGCTAGCGCTCATCATCTGACGCCCAGGGGTCTCGCGTTCATCTCAAAGGACAAGACCCCCCGCATTCGAGCCATCGCCGAGTACCTGGCGTCGTCAAATTACGATGTTGTCGGGCTGCAAGAGCTGTGGGTGTACAAGGACTACGAGGTCATTCGTGAAGAGGTCGCGCACAACCTCCCGTTCTCCCGATTCTTCCACACGTGAGCGGAAAGGTCGTCCGATGTCGGAATGGGCTGACGAGCAGAGGCGCACTGGGCTCAGGCCTCGCCATCTTCACCCGCTTTCCCCTCATCT
Organism: Papiliotrema terrestris; assembly: GCA_019857685.1. Lineage (NCBI taxonomy): Eukaryota > Fungi > Basidiomycota > Tremellomycetes > Tremellales > Rhynchogastremaceae > Papiliotrema > Papiliotrema terrestris. The sequence goes on along the minus strand of JAHXHD010001197.1, from coordinate 13,342 downwards.
CCGCCCAGGCTCTACCGTACTCGTTATCGGGCAGTCCTGCACAAGCCTTTGCCGGCGATTTCTTCGTCAAAAAAGCTGCGGGCAATGTGGTCATCTTGCATCCGCTGTTAGGCGAAGTGGAGATCTGGACGAATCATGTAGGTTGTCTGGCACGTCTCGTGCTCATGACAGATGCACGCAGCGGGGGAGCACCCACCAGATACACGACAAGCACACAGGATCGCGCAGAGCTGGCAGTTGGCCAACGCCATCCGTAGTGGAGCAGCCAAAGGCCGATACGTCCTATGTGTCAGTTGTGCCCGACGCAAACCACGCTTACGCCAGATGGGCGACTTCAACTCGCAACCATTCTCCGTCCCGATCGCCATCCTCCGTTCGCATGCCGGCCTGACCGACTCGTTCCATGAGACCCACCCCTCGGCCAACGAGTTCGCCAACTCGAGGCTATCGCCCCAGGACGCCATCAGCAGATTTGGGATGACCTGCGACTCGCCTCTCTGTTCCTATTCCGCCGGCAAACCCATCCCTGACAACGTCACCGAGCAAGGCGGTAAACGTCTCGATTACATCTTCTATCGCCAGCCCGAAATCGCGCGGCGGAGACCTTTGATATGGGGTTATCGCGATACCGTGGGCAACGGCTGGACCGGGGAAGAGGGCCTGGAGGAGGGGAAGCCGATGCTGCAGAGCGTTTCGTCCGCACCGATATTACGATGTGTCGACTCGAAAGTGGTCTTGACGGAGTTGGTGCCCGGCAAGCGCTTCTCATACTCGGACCACTTCGCTTTGGTCTCAACTTTTCACATTGATGCGCCGGAAAAGCGTAGAGAGGACGGCAATTCAGACGCGAAGAATTTTACCCCGCTTGTGCCCTTGCTCAACGACGCCGAGTCGGTCAACGCCAACACGACCACTTTCGCACCCATCTCGCCGTCCCAATCGCGCTCTGCCGATCGCCGGTCTACCGCATCGAACGGAGAAAAGTCGACGATCGTGCGGGCGGCTCTCAACACCCTAAGATTGTACACGCGCATTTCGCAACGTACCGCCAAGCTTCATATGCGCATATTTGCAGCGGCGGTGATGGGACTGATAGTACTGACGGTGGGGTCGGCGTGGCAGCCAAAGTCGTGGTTGCAGCCGATTTTCACCCTGGTGGGCGGTCTGCTCGGTGCAACAGGCGCGACATTTTTGTACACCGGTTTCGTGTGGGGCAGGTGGGAGCTGGGATTGTTGACGGAAACTACGGAAGAGATGGAGCTGGAGCTCAGGGTGGTAGAGATGGAGGAGAACGCACGGCCATAACAGCGAGAGCGTATAGCCGGTCAGTCTACACTGAGTGGGACGGGCGGAAGGAGGACCCTTGGGTGGTGATTTATGACGTGCACGTGATGCATCCGACCTATGTCCTTGTCGCCATGGATCGCATCTAAAACGTAAGGTACACGTTCGGGGCTGATCTCTGCATGTGTATGATGTATTGCGCCAGAACGTCGCGTGGGGCTTGGAAAAGCAAGAGAAGAGTACCGCCACAAAAGAGGATCGAGCAGGCTCCCGCCCAGCCCTGCCGTCATCACTCGGCTCACACCGCAACCCATACCTCACACCACCATCCTGGCTACTCTTTCACACAAACCCCCTTCACCCCCTCATCTCATACGTAGACACACCATACACCACCAATCATGTTGCGAGGAGCCTTGTCAGACAGCGAGATCCAGTCCGAGATGAACAAGATGGTCCGTCCGCCTACCTGATCGCACACGGCCACTCCGGTCCGGTCGGCGAAAGCTCACGCCAGGTCGCGTTCATCTCGCAGGAAGCTCGGGAGAAGGCCAGGGAGATCCAGGTCAAGGCCGACGAAGAGTTTGCGATCGAGAAGGTGCGTATCGAGGTGGCTTGCGCGCAGATCAGACACGTTCGATATGGTACATGCGCGGATGCTGATGAGCAGGCCAAGATCGTCCGTCAGGAGTCGCTTGCCATCGATGCCCAGTACGAGAAGAAGAGGAAGCAGGCCGAGGTCGGATGGAAGATGTGAGTGTGATGTCTTTGAAGGTCATGCGCCGTGTGCGGCATAGTTGGCCTTATCGCCTCTTCCCCTTGCCTCCCATCCCCCCAACCCATCCTCATCACTATCTCGGCTGCCCTCTACGCCCACCGCCCATCGTTCCCCCTTGACATTTCTTCAATCATTTACGCCTCCTCTTACGCCACGCCCCACCATTTGCGGCTGCAGCTGACACCAGCGCCCAATCAACCGCGCTCAACAACTCCCGTATCGAGGTTCTCCGAGCCCGAAACGACGCCCTCGAGAACCTCTTCGACGAAGCCTCAAAGCAAGTCAAGTCGCTCAGCAAGGGTGGCTCGTACGCGGATGCGGTCGAGAACCTCATTCTCGAAGTGAGTGACACAGGCCAAGTTGGGCGTCCGGTCGTGTGCAGTGCTGATGGCAGGTTCTGCTCATGCTGCTCGCCAGCGACGTTACCATCGCGCACCGACCCAAAGACGCGGATCTGGTCAAGAAGGCGGCTAAGAAGGCTGGAGACAGGTACAAGGAGATGTCAGGACGGGAGAGCAAGATCTCGTTTGAGGACTCGCTCAACGATGACTCGGCGGGAGGCGTTACTGGATCGACGATGGGCGGGAGGATCAGGGTTGACAACACCTTGCAAGAGAGGCTGAAAATCCTCGAGGAGAAGGTGAGTTGGTCGTTCGGACAATACATCCAGGGAGGCGGGGAGGCAGACACTCGACGTTCAAGCCGGAGAGCCAGACACCAAGAGATTCAACCGAGCAGAAACCCTCTTGCCTGTTTTTCGGGGATACTAGCCTTATCGGTCTAGGCATCCGGCCCGCGCCGTTCCCTGACGACGCGTAATAAGTTCACCTCGCTGACGCCAGATGCTGCCAGAACTCCGAACCGACCTGTTCGGCAAGAACGAGAACCGAAAGTTCTACACCGTGGGTCGACCTCTGCAGTCTGCGAGTCACGCTGACCTCTCAGTAAAGCCCCTCCGTAGATGTTGTCTGGCCGTGATGCAATCTATTACCCTTATCTGCTTCAATTTCTTGTACGGAGCTGCTCACGCCCCTTTTACGCGGAACATCGAGCCTGTTTCCCGCCTCGGTCTGCCTTATCTCCTTCGTCGCTTGCTTCATACAGAGTGCGAACCTGACCTCGCCCCAATTCCTGGCCTTCTGCCCGACATTGTACGCGCATGCGTGTTACATTTCGGGGCGGTGTGTGCGGCTTCCAAAGGAACGATCCACTTGGAGCTGCGCGCCACGGTTCACCGCTCCATCAACGCGCCGCCTTTGGAAGCCGACAATCGAGCTTCGCATGCCCAATCGACGCTCCTGCCACGGGTCTTCTCGTTTCACTAATGCTGTTGGAGTCTGGTCGGGTCGTATAAGACGCGCTTTCGTTGCCCTCGCCCCAGTCTGCTTCCACGCTTGACTAAACCATGTCAGAGCTTACGGACAAGGCGGATACCCAGGTGCTCAGTTTGCGGGAACAATGGTGGGTGCACAATGCAGCGGGATACTGCGGTAGTTTCCGCCCGAAACGGGCCCTCGAGATGACTGGCCCAACAGGTGGGTTCACGTGCGGCGACGAGCAAGCGGAGACGGTAGGCGCTGCTGACGATAGCGACTCGCACTATCACATGCAAGTGCGAGGACTGCTTCACGTGCGGGAATCTCATTCCGCTTCAGCTTGACGCGGACTCGGACGACGCCATGACAAGGCGGAGCAAGTCTTGCTGCTTCATGGCGAGTCCGCGGGCTGTCCCAAGGCGCAGCTGATACCAGTGCAACCTCGGCAGTTGCCCCAAATACAGCCAATCGGGCATCAGCCAGCCCGGTAGCAGCAGGGCCTTAAGAGACGCAGCGACCTTGAGCGCAGCTCGCGTCGATTCATCAGAGACGGCCTTGTCGTCGTTCGAAAGACCGAATCAGGGCGCATCATGGCGCGACGCTTTGACCGAGGAGGAGCGAGCGAAGTTGCACTCGCCCCCTGCCGCCTCGCACACAGCACCAAAGAAGCCAGCCATCCGCCGCTCGAATTCGACCGGCGCTCCGAGCACTCAGGGGGAACGCGCTGGTACCACGTCAGACCCGCCCATCCCCATCCGGTATCGGTCCATGCTGGATGTGTGAGTGTTCACGTGTCAGTTATCAGACAGAAGGGATGCTCGTGACACACGATCTGTCTCAGATGACTTGTACACGGCCTGGAGGATGCGGGGTGAGCGACGATGCCGGAAGAGAGAGCGTGGTCCGCGAGATGAGGGATCGAGATGCATGATCTTAATATGACTCGGATACGTCGGCTGCCAGGCGTCAAGGGGTAAACAGGCGCACATGTCTCTGAAGTGGACCACATCAAGACAGACCAGAAAGCCACGCCAACAATACGCGGGGGTACCCATGTGATACATATAAGAGCCTTCACGATCTCTTCATCCCTCGAACTGATACTTTTCTCGCAGTTCCCGGCCGTACTTGAACATCTGCGCGTTAGCGAGCTGTCGACGAGCCCGAGACCTATACGCACGATAGCAGGGGCCGGCACAGCAATGAGCGCTACCCCAGCTAAAAGCGTTCCGCCCCACCCCCACTCGAGTTTGGCGAACATGTCGCCAGCGAATTCTGGTAGAATACAACCCAATGCCGATCGCAGCTGGTATCAGCAATCGACACCCCGCAGTTATCGTGAGGCTCACAGCGGTAGCGCCGGCAATGGCAGCGGCGGAGTAGGGGAAGAACGCATCGATGAGGAACGTTTGGATGCTGTTGAACGGGAGCATGAGGCCAAGGGCTGCGAGGTACATGCCGATCTGGGGTCCGATCCAATGGGTGTGGGCCTGAGCCGTCCAGCCCTGCTGTCACTTTATACTCCCGCGGGGTCAGGTAAGACTCACAAAGATGAGCAAGCCTATGGGGAAGATGATCATGCCGATTTGGGCGAGGACGAGCTAGGTGTCAGCGTCGTCGATGGTCTGGCGGAATCGCCAGGGTCGGGTTCTATCCGCAGTCAGGACTCACTCGGAACTCGGGTTGCCCTACACCGCCGTTCTTCTTCGACAAGCGCTTGTATATCCGATCTTGGGCGTTTGCAGCTGTGGTGGCAGCGGTCAGAAATCCAAGCGCTATGGGTCAGTACCCATCATCATATGGGCAGATCCCGGCTGCGTAGTGACGCACCTAGGCCAATGTACGACAGAGATAAGGTGGCAGGTCCCCATTGATATGAAAACAGCTCATCGCGCTTGTACGGCCGCGAGCCAAACAACAAGGGCACGCTAACGAGGAAGATGTAGATGATGGCTGTCGTCAGCGCTACTCTCTGAATGTGTGAATCGGCCTACAATAGATGTATGCGTAGTATGCAGAGAACATGAGGCAGACCGGGTTGCCCAACAGCAGACGGGGCGGGCGGGAGAATGCTTTCTTGAACACGTCTTTCGCGTCGTCCCGCGATACCATCGCCCTCATCCAGCCGAATGAGTGGAAAAAGCGGCGCGGCGATATTCTGTCGATGAACGATGTTGGCTCTGAGATAGGATGAGTCATCTGGTATCGAAGCCGCCTCTCAATGACACTGGAGTCAGCAACACGTCCCTGATTGATGGGGCTTCATACGAACGGAGCGTATGTCTCCTGTGTGCAGAGAATAAAGAGGGCGAGATTGACCCCGCACATGATGGTCAATGTCCAAAAGAGCCATCTCCAGCCACCATACAGCAGCCAGTAGCCTATCATCGATCCGAGCACTGGACCAGCCTGGAGATCAGCCGCCATCAACGGAGCGAGTACTCACCATTGGACCCAGTGCGTATATACTGATGGGCTTCCCTCTTTCTGTCGGGCCGAAGATCTGTGGATGAGCATCGCTCTTGGGCAGGTCAGAACTAGTGTTCACATCAGCGATGGTCGCCACACCCAATGTGGGGGCACTAGAACCAAAGATCCCGCACAAGCTGTCATGTGAACACGAAGACCCGGAGCACGATGAATTGCACCTACAAGCGCAGCACCACCAGTGTGGGCATACTGCTTGTGAGCATATATCGACTCACAAAAGACCACTCACTCTTGCGCAAGCCCGGTGCCTATCGCGAAAAGAAAGTAGGGTATCAGACTAGTCATGTACGCCGTCTGCCTTCCGTACAATTCGGAGATCGGCGCGTAGATAAAAGGCCCGCATCTGGCATGAGCTCCGCTGCTCGGTGTCCAGAGCTATGCGTACCCGAGACCCAAGACATAGAACGTCGTGATCAAAGTCCCAATCTTCTCATTGTCCACCCCAAAGTCCTGGCGCACGGCGTGTATGCCCGGCACTCCGATCGAACTCCCACATGTTGAAATGAAACCTGAAACAGCGACCACGATTGCATTGCGCCACTTCCTCGACTTTGGCCAGTTGCGCGGATTCTCCGGTGACTCGCCGAAATGCTCGAGCGCTTCTGCCGCTCGTCTCTGCCGGACAGACATGGTCGTGGTCGTAGCCTTGAGGGGCGGGAAAGCCGGTGTTTCCGGATCTTCGTCGGGCCGTTTGGATGTCATCTTCGGCGAACGAGCAGGTGACTGACCGAGTGCATTATCGTGACTAACCTCGGCTGGCAGCCTGCCCCTTATATTCGCAGCATCCAACTCCCGGCTGTCCATATTGCGAGGTCCCCCCGAGTCTGCCCGACCTAGCGAATCGTGCCCGCGCCAGGGGCCGACGAATGCTGTAGTGTCTTAGATGGTTTGGAATGGGCGGTGCCAGCGGGATTTTCCGGGATCTTGGAACCAGGTGACCGATGAGCTATTTCTGACAGAGCGAGTCACCGAAGCGCTGACGCGAGCATGCGAGCTGTTTGGACGACTTGGGCGATTTCGAATGAGAGGCTTCGGTGAACTGGGGATGTTTTCGAATCAGATGCTTCAGCGGGCCATGTCGGACTGTTCGAGTGTGGTCGCCTGGGACAGATGAGCTATTTTGGAAGAGCAATTGCGAGCCGGAGGTACGCGATGCTTGACCTCCTCTGAGCAGAAATCATGAGCCTCTCGGTCATGTGCGATGAAATCGCTTGGCCGGACTCCGACTTCGGCCGCGTTGCGAGCGAGTGGCGAATCTCTCCGGGGAGTCACCTCTTGCGGGCAGTTGATCGGATAGTATCGCATGCTCCTGCGGTCGCACTCAGCGGATGACTTGCCAGTCATGCCCGCAGCGAACCAAGAAAGCATGAGGACAGGAACGAGTGCGGTCACTGAGGACCTGGCAACACCTCGCCGTAACAGCGTAACAGCGGCTGTACGGAGAACGGTCGGTGGGACCTTTGCCATCTGTTCTCTGTCTCTTATGCCGCTGGAACAGGGCTATAGGGGCCTCAAAGGTCAAACGAGGAACGTCTGTGTCCATGCATCACTCGCCTGGTCACTCAAGCTGATGCAACAAGAAGCAAAGTGGCTAACTACTGGCGGACACCGGACGATTCGAAACGGTGATCGCCGCTTCTTGTTACACGGTCGTGTCCGGTGCGAGAGTCATGACGCTGATCTTGCTGTCCGTTCCAAGTGTCGTCCTCACTCACCTCGCCATGTCCATGCTCGATGACTGTGCGTCCCAAACCTCAAACCAGCCTGCGAAGCGTCAACACTGACCGCTAGTCGTCGAACATTCCGCAGGACCATCCATACCACCTCGATATTCGTCAAACGGCGCATACCGCTCGAACGGTCCGTCGGCTTATAACCCGACCCCTGCTGAGTTGTCCGATGTAGAATACGAGGGGTACGAGGTAGACCAAGATGAGGAACAGCCTCGAGATTCAGGCATGGTTCAGGCCGTGGGTCGATGCCAGGTTCCTGGAGTTTCGCTCACGACAGCTTGAGACGGGCTTTATCCCATCAACGCGCATAGCCAATGCTGGGCTTCCACCGCTCTTCGCCCTTTCGCTAGTCCAGTACACCCCGCCATCATCCATACTCCACCTCACCGCCGCGAACAACATCCTCTTCCTTGCTGCGGAACCGCTCTCCATCATCATCATCGACCTGAACAAGCCCGACGAGCTGGTAACGGTCGACCTCCCCCGTCCGGCGCCCGAGAAGGGGAATCCCTCATCTCAGCCGCGGGAAACTCCTACGATCCAGCAGTTGTATGCCGATCCGACGGCACGACATTTGTTGGTGACGACATCGACGGGCGACACATTTTACCTACCCATTTCGCCCGGCAATTCGGCGGTCCAGTCTCGCCGACCACGGCCTCTGCGGCTCAGACAGACCATCACCGCCGTAGCGTGGTCGCCTTACTCTGGCCAGACCTCCGACTCGAATCAGAACGCGGATGCACCGTCCAAGGGCGATGCAATCACGCCACCAGCAACCGACGTTCTGCTCGGTACGGCGTCTGGCCAGATCCTATCACTCCCACTTCCACCGCAAGACGATATCTTCAAATCGGTCTCGATATCCATGACGAAACCTCTCGAGCGGGACTTGCAGACCGTATATTCGTTACCAGACCAGCAAGCTGTCACAGGCATTGCATTTGGATTCTGGCCGGTCTCAGGCGGCAGCCGCAAATCGGGGCCGAAGCGCGCTTGGGCGGTGATCACGACCAAGGAGAGGATGTACGAGCTTCAAGGGGACGTTGGCACGACAGTGGCCGGTGGGAAGAACGGTGGTTGGGCAGAGGAGCTGTTCAAGCCTGTCCGGGACGGCGCGCCGAGTGAGTAGTCTACTATTGATGTTCCCCTGACGCGCAGAGTTCCAGGAACTACCCGGGGACGTGCCTTTCTCCAAGCTCAAGACTTATTTCCCGACTGTTGAGGACCAGTCCGCCGTAAATCTGCCGCCCCCTGCTGCCTTGGCGTGGCTCACCGGTGAGTGCCTCCGATGGACGGCATCTGACTCCAGGGCCCGGCCTGTATACCTCTCCCCTGGCTTCAACGACTACGCCGGAAGTTGTTGCGAAGCCGTCCCTCATTCCCTATCCTCCCGCGCCTGGCAGCACCCAGCCGGGCTTCAACAGGTCTCCGGCAGCTCCGGAAGCGACACCTATCCCAATCAACGTTGCCATATCTCAATGGCACTGGATCTTGCTGTACACTGACCGGATAGTCGGGATCGCTCGGGAAACTGAAAAGGTCGTGTTCGAAGAACGGATATCCCTTGTGAGCTCGTCGTGTTACTCGCCGTTTATGGACCTCATTGAACCCCAGGGCATAGACGAAAAGGTTCTCGGACTTTCGGCCGACCCGGTCTCGCGGACATTCTGGGTCTTCACCGACAGGTCGATTCTAGAGGTGCTAGTCCGGAACGAGGATCGGGATGTCTGGCGCGCCAAGCTCGAAAAGGGGGAATACAACGACGCGTTGCAGTATGCCACGGTATGTCACAATCCGCTCAGTTCACATGGAGCACTGACTTTAGACCCCCGCTCAACGCGATGTCGTACTGTCCAGACAGGGGGACTGGCTTTTCGACCAACGCCGGTTCATTCCCGCCGCTCAATGCTATGCCAAATGCAGCCGAAGCTTCGAGTTCGTTGCCCTGCGTTTCGTCGACGTCGAGGAGCGAGATGCTTTGCGGATATACCTCTCGGACCGCTTAGATCTGCTAGATCGAAAGGTAAGCCTCTCGGGCCGGCCAAGCTGATCTGCAGGAGAAGACACAAAGGATGATGCTGGCTACATGGCTTGTCGAAATCTATCTGAGCAAGTGCAACACGCTCGAAGACATCGTTGCGGCCGAATCTGCCATATCCGACGTCGAGTCACTGTCGATTGAGCGGCAGATGATGGAGGAAGACATGCAGAATTTCATCACGACGTACCTGGTGAGTACCCGGGTCGTTTCAGGGGTGTCTTGAAGTCAGATTTGTATGTAGTGCTGACGCCAGAACGATCTAGAGCCCAAGGTCGTCTATGAGCTCATTTTGAGCCACGGTCGTACAGATCTGTACTTGTTCTACGCGAACCTCAACCGAGATCACGGCAAGGTCGTCGAGCATTGGGTGACGGAGGAGAACTGGCTCAAGGCTATCGACACGCTGAACCGACAGGTGAGTCGCAATCCGTATCCTTACTGACAGCAGGACTCGACCGACCTCTACTACCGCTTCGCGTCGGTGCTCATGCGCCATGCGCCCCGCGAGACAGTCGACTCGTGGCTCCGGCGTCCGGCCTTGTCACCACGAAAGCTCGTACCCGCCCTGCTGCAACAGCATCGGCCGGGTACAGCCGCAAACTCGACTCAAGCGATCCGCTACCTGAATCATGTTGTCTTCGAACAGCACTCCACCGATACGACAATATACAACCTCCTTCTGACATTATACGTGGTCAGCCCTGATGCCGACGATGGGTCGTTGTTGAAGTTCCTGTCGACCTGCCCGGATGATCCGGTGACGGAGCGACCATATTATGACCTGGACTATGCGCTCCGCTTGTGCAAGCAGCATGGTCGCGTGCAGGCTTGCGTGTTGATTTACTCCACGATGGGTCTGTATGAGAGCAGTGTGGACCTCGCGCTGGAGAAAGGCGACCTGGAGCTGGCCAAGATCAATGCGGACCGGCCGGTGGAGGATGACATACTGAGGCGGAAACTATGGTTGAAGATCGCCAAATACGTCGTACAAGAGCAGAAGGATATCAAGCGGTGAGTCGCCAACATCGTACAGATATTGCATACTGCTCAGGAGCTCACGACAGCGCGATGAAGTTCCTGGAATCAACAGACCTGGTCAAGATCGAAGACATTCTTCCGTTCTTCCCCGACTTTGTCGTCATCGACGACTTCAAGACCGAAATCTGCTCGGCGCTGGAGGACTACTCGGCGCGGATCGAGGAGCTGAAGGCGGAGATGGACGAGGCGACGGCATCGGCAGAGTCAATTAAGCGGGACATCGAGGGTCTGGCGAATCGGTTCATCACCATTGAGCCGGCGGACAAGTGCTGGCACTGCGGCGGTATCCTCACCTTGCGCCAGTTCTACGTCTTCCCCTGCCAACACTTCTTCCACGCGCACTGCCTCATCGAGATGGTATGTCCCACGGTCGGGGCTCGCGTTAGCACTGACCCCAGGCAACAAAGTTCTTGCCTGCCCCGACTATCCGCCGGATCTACCACCTCCAACACGAGCTGGGCGTCAAGTCCGGCGAGCCGTCTGGCCGCGCCCTCCTGTCTTCCTCTTTCACGCCGTCCGCGTCGGGTCACGCCACGCCGCGGCGTGCCCGCGACGCGTCGTCCGGTGCCAAACAGGCTGTCACGACTGGCTCGGCGGCTACAGATCTGTTACTGGGCGTGACGGGACGGAATAAGCTCATGGCTGCGGGCGACAAGCTTCGAGAGCTGATCATCCCCGACGCGCTGGCTCAGGCTGTTTCAGTCGGAGTCGGCGGGAAGAAGACCAAGTCGAAGAAGGAGAAGGACAAGGATGATATTCGCGCGGAAGCGGCACGAGCCGAGCTGGATGAGCTGGTCGCGGGAAGTTGTCCCTTGTGCGAGGGGTCGGTGGTGGCGCTTGACAAGCCATTTGTCGCGGAGGACGAGGACACATCTAGTTGGGCGGTGTGAGCGGGTAAGCAGCGTTGTAAGGAGTACTACAGAGTTCTGTGGCATATCTCATGTGCACTGCATGTACACATGACCGCCCAACGTACAGGATGCGTGGTAAGGAGCCGCGCAAATGCCAATTCTCCCCCTGTGGCCGCGTCCCAGCGTCCAGGGCGATAGACTGTCAGCCGCGTCCCGGTCCGGTTCTTCTTGCAAGTGGGTGTGTTTCTCTAAGCGGTCACGCATCATCCACCTGCGATCGATCTGCCTCCGATCGGCACCGATCTAATCTGATCAGCAAGGAACGCCTAGCGTGATGCCGATTCCTAGCGGCATGACATGAGCATCCCGGAGAGTGACTCGGCAGGTTCGGCTCGAAGGGTCGGTCGGTGGTAGGCTCCTGATCGCGGCGGGAGCTGACATGAGCTGGGAGCGCGTCATGCGCCGACAGCCTGGCGCGGGAGTCACTGCCCCCGGCGTGAATGCCTCAGGGGACGCCATGATGAGTTGGTAAGCGCTTCAGTCGCTTCTGAAAACTCCACCGTGATCAGCGATCACAAAGATCGGGTCTCGGTTCCACGTCGGTCATGCAGCATGCAGGAATACTGGTCCCTTGCTGCTTCCCTGACCGTGCATGACCACATCGCGCACGGGTGGCTTCTCGTCGTTTCATCGGACGGACTGACCGACGATGCGAGCGCCAGCGTTGTTAGGGCTTCCACTCCGCTGTGCGAACGATCGTGAGCCAACCGACACTACACGCCGCGTTCCAAACCAGTCCGCACCGAGGCTTCTAGCACGGATAAGCGATGCCGTACCTAGGTGCCTAGCGATATGCGGGTCCAGACTCACGAACCGTAAACACGTCTTCCGCTCGTGCGCCAACGTGCTACGAGCTGGCCAGGGGGTTAGTCATCATCACTCGGATAGGATCGAGCGTGCCTCGTGTGCCTCGCGTCAGCATGCATACATCATAATGATGCAAAGGCGTTCCCGCCGCATGGTCCACGCGATGCACAGTCGAGTCCAGACCTGGTTGTGGAGCGCGACATCTGAGCGGGTGTTTTGCATGCAGGGGACAACATCCGATGGGGAGCCGAAACATGGTGGAGTGGGATTCAGTTAAGGTCGGTGCCGCGCGACGTCATCATGGTCATCGAAGACGTTGTGCCTGGCGGCATGTGTGAGATGTGTCAGTGCGACGCCGAGAACGTGCCAGCAACGTGTCGCACAGCGTTGCGCCACTGCGGCGCTGCTGTGCGGCTTCGGTGAGGCAAATTTTTTATTGTTTATTTTTTCCCCTTCTGAAAAGCTTCATTGAACGAGGCTTGTCTGCCTTTGACTTTCAAAGACGCCGCGAAGCCCGAAGCGGCCGCGGGAAGCCCCGGTCGAAGCCGCGGGATTTCGGTGACGGGAATTATTTGTCAAACGTTTTGTTGCGCGTAGGCCGGGGCCCGTCATGCGCTCCCCTTTTCGTCCCACCGACGCCGCTTCGAGCAGACGTACGGGTGGATCGCGCAGGATGCTGAGCTTTGGCCCGTACCAAGCCTCGGATTGTCCGTGCCGAGACACGGGGGGGACGGGCTCACCTGACAGTGAAGACCGCACAGGAGGTGGAGGCAATCGTGCGAGGCCGACGGGGACTGTCCGGATGCATAAGAGCTTAGCCGGGTGGGTCTTGATACCGGGCTGACATAATCATTCTCAGGTCATCGGCGATCCGGCGAGGGGTTTTGATTCTTTCGACTCCACTCCATCCTTTCCGCCCGCCCGCAAGCAAGCAAGCAGCC
>JAHXHD010001195.1:0-13485 GCA_019857685.1 Papiliotrema terrestris | reverse complement strand
GAGCAATCTGGGGGGTTTCGGGGGTGGGCTGAGAAGCAGTCGTCGATTCTTCTTGGATAAGGTGTTGGCTTGGTGGTGGCGGAGCCGGATGGGACTTCAGCTTGCGACGTGAGGGTGGTTGACCGGGATCATCCGAAGGGGAGCGCCCCCTCAAGTCACCGATGTAATTGCCATCCCGGTCGTGACTGATACGGTATTCTCTGGAAGGCGGAGGGGAGGTATTCGCCAACAGGCCTGCCTCTTCTTGGGCCCGTTGTTGCAATCTCCGGACTGCTGTCAGCGAGACGATAACTTGATTCTCGTGGACACGCACGGTGCGCGACGTCCCCCTCGCCCAGCGAATCATTCGCCTCCAGTTCGTCCACACCCCGCTCCCACCACATGGCCACTTCCGCGACACTCATCCCGTAGTCCTCCTCTCATGATAAAAAACGTTCTCGCAGACGTTGAATTCCTTCCAATGTTGCATCGGCGAGGGCAGCCGACCGGGCGGGGCAGGGTAAGTCGACAAGTATTTGTCCAGCGGGAAGTATTTCTCCATCCATTCTCAGCCATATGGACCTATGTGGGATAGATCGAAGCTTTCGGGTGATGAGGAGGGTGGGAACGGGCTTGGTGATCGTTTCAGCGGGCGCGAGGCGCGGGCCATGTGTCGATACATCTCGGTCGGTTCATAGAGCATGACGCGACGGAGTGCCCGAGCTCGGAGGTAAAGGAGGGGTTTACAGAGGGAGTGGAAAGGAGGGTGAGAGTGACAAGTAACGCAGAAAAGGCTGAGTGGCGCCCGGGAAGTCGTCAATGACCGCATGAAGGAGCGCGCATAGCTCGGGGATGAAACGCTACCTTTGGCACGGGCCGCCACTGGCTTTAGCTCCATCAGATCTCGGAGCCAGTTTGGCAAGATGGATATGGTAAACAAAGGACCTGGGGTGCTGGCCATTGCATGTGCGGTGGTCTTTGAACAGGTTTTGATTGGCATGTATTGTGGGCTCGCCAGATGAGCGTGCGGTGAGCATTCACGAATACTTGCTGGAGAGCAGCATGTGGGCATTCACGGCCAAGGCGCCACGTGTGGTTGTCGGGGTATTCATTCACCTCTTCCAGTTCTTCCCCTTAGTATCTGGGCCGCCTAGTCATCTGCTCCATGTTTGCAGCTCGTTTGACCCGGAGCTTTCCTAAACCGCTGAAACTCCGTTTCTGATTCGGCTCACTTCATCGTTAAGCCGAGTCTTTGCAGAGCGTCCGACAACGTGTGATCCGGTAGTCCTTCAAGCGGCTGGAGCTTGCCGCTAAACCGCCTTTCGTATCCGAGAAAGGACTCGAGTGAAGGATGGCCGGATAGGCGCATTGAGATATTCAGACCCTGAAGGGCAGAAGCACATTAGCCACGAGTCGCCACGAATGCGTAGGCCCGAGGATGGGTGGAAGCTTGACAGGAAGGAGACCGCTCGCGGTTCGTGCGACTCAGCTTATGGGTGAAAGTAATCACAAGCTCGCAGCACGACATCGCGGCCACCACCACACGTCAGCGAGAAGTTTGACTGAGTTTGTCTTCTGCTTCGATGACTGGAAGGGTGAGGCACCAGCCTTTCAACAATTCGCCCGGCGATGACCGCCTTCGCCATTGATCTGGGTCTGCAAGCGAAGCCCAGTCACCGAATCAGCCGATTGCTGAAACGCATCGATATCACCGCTTGTGACCTTGCACGCCAGTAGATCAGTCCGCATCTGTCGGCCGTCCGTTCTCAGACAGACAAGAGGTTGTCGAGGACGCAAGAGATGTCATATCACGCTGCTTGCTCAGTATGCGCGACCGATGTCGGTGTTTAAAGTCGCCACGCGACTGTGGCACCTGGAATTAATCAATCACGTCACCCACCCCGCCGTTGTCCGAACGCCGTTGAACGCGGTGCGGAGCTGATTCAGCAACGAGTCATATACATCAAAAGTTCCACACAACCCTGCCTACACATCCCCCGCCGTATCTTCTGGTAAGTCCCCCCCGCTTCCACCATCATGACTCAGCGGGTCCACTCTTCCCTCTCTCGTACGAAGCGGCAAGCCAACTCCAAGAGATATATAACCGCCGATCATGCGACCCTCAGCCCTTGCGTCTATCTCTCACATCCCCCTTTCGCGTTTCGCCTCCCTCCGCCCGACGCTGTCAACGGTACCGCGCTGCTCAACCCGCTTATACAGCAGTAGTTCCAGTATGGTCAAGCAAATCGAATCCTTCGACGAGTTCAAGGCTCTGGTGAGTGCTTCTCGGTGATGACAGACACGGCTTGGCGGCGGATGGGGCGGGCCGCGGCTCGTGCAAGCTGGGATGTAGGGTTGTAGCTGACGGCAGATCGACGGCGACAAGCCGGTCGTTGTCGACTTCTGGGCGACGTGGTGCGGCCCCTGCAAGATGATCGGCCCTCACTTTGACAAGCTCGCCGGCAAGACCGAGGGCGTCGAGTTCGTCAAGGTCGACGTCGATGCTCAAGAGGTGGGTCTTGTGCCGCGCAATGCATGAGGAGCGTCGGCTGACAGACAGGAAGTCGCCAAGTTCGCCGGCATCAAAGCCATGCCCACTTTCATCGCCTACAAGAAGGGCGAGAAGATCGACTCTGTCACTGGTGCCGTGCCTGCCAAGCTCGTCGTGAGTGTCTTTTTCCTCCCCACTAATTCCTCCCCACCTCAACGCATGGCGACTGGCTTGTTACGTGCCATGCACCGCCGAATCTGAGACCGTGCTGACGCCAGGCCCTTGTCGAGAAGTCCGCTAGCGTTGCTTAGATGTTTGTAGATCACACTATGAAATAGCACTTGATCCTTTACCCTTATGCTTCCTGCATCCCGCTTGCATCGCTCAACAGGCGGCTGCAAGCGGGCTCCTTCCGTCTGCTCGCCGGGTCATCGGGGTTGCATTGCTACGTCCGCCGGAAATGTCCCGTACATAGGGGATGAAACGGCTAGTAACGCTGCGGGACCAGTTCAAACGCGTTCTCTCGGGCAGGGGCGACGATGGATTCAAACATTTCCTGCTCTCCTCTTGAAGACACTCGAAACGCGATCACATAGGTTTACGAAGACGTGCAGACTCGGAGGGAGATTGAAGTGATGTGCGATAGTCGTTGCACTGCAGTGGTCCTCGAATGCGGTTGTCTGGGCCCTCTCGGCGATCAACATGTGATCACTCCGGAGTCCCCGTCATTGACGTCTTGATGCTGCGCTATGACGCGGAGGATCCGATGGCCGAAATGATGGACAGCCAGGTACGATGCTGCGCCGTAGCGTACGTGCCTCCTTGATGGGCCGGCCACTCACTGACTCAATCAGACAGGACGATCGCCGCTTGGCGTGGGCGCAGGCGACCAAATGGCTCGATCCAACCACCGAGGTCAAACGTCTCATCTGCAAATCGACTTTCCGGATGATCCGGACGGTCCCTCCATCAAAGCGTGACGGCTCTCTCTGGTGCGGTAGTCGATGTCAAACGCCTCGTCACGTTACGTAACGCGATCACCATCGTTTGAAACGAGGCCCGAGTGCCGAGGCCCCGTCCGCATCGGCGGTCATGGGGGCTGCTGTCCCCTCATTGGAAACGGGTGGAGTCCGGATGAATCACGCGGTACACATCGGATATGGGGGGACGAGTGCAGCTCAAACAAGGGGCGCAAGGAACGGGTCCAACTGCAAGTTCACACGGTCCCGCGCGGTATCATATCAGTTCCTCGAGCTGAAACGTCCTGGACACTTGACGACCGACACTCGTGCAGTTGTCGAGTCGCTGTGTGAAAAAGGTCGATGCGGCGGCGTACAAGGAACGGACTCCTCATCCTTTACTGACCGTGCTCTCGTCAATTTCCCACCCTTCGCCGATCTTTACCTGTCGGTGTCCGCTGCGGACGCCTCCCTCCTGACCTCTATATTCACGACGACGACGAGGACGACGCAGCCACCCAAACACAGGTCGCTTGGTGATACATCACGCCTTGTTGATTCCAGCTTTGCTATCCACTTGAGACTTGTCCCGCGTCTTCTAGCCGGTGCTGCCGGGATACTCCCTCCTAACTCGGCGACCCATCCTCTTACGCGACGACGATCGTGCAGACGGGAAGCCGCATCTGCCGCGCGCTCGACATCCACCACCGTGTCTGTAGGTCTCCATCTGTGCAGTGGCAGGACACGAAGCCCGGTGTGCACTGATGCATAGAAGTTCTTAATCACGCTCGGAAGATCTTCTACACCCATCAATCGCTTGCGGGATTGCGATCTAGGACTGGCTCCAGATCGACACCACTATCCCGCACAGCAAGCAAGGCCGCGCCGGGAACGATGATAGTCGACAGCATGCAAAGGACGACCTCGCCAGATGACGAGTCCGTCGTCAGCCCGAAATTGACGGCTTCGTCAACTTTCACCGATTTCCTCCACGGCGCTCACCTCAATCCGTCACCAGAACACCCGACTTTCAGCAGTGGAATGATGCAGGGGTGGGCGAATCACATGGACATGAGCATGAACATCGACACCAAGGACTTTGCTCAGTCTGCGGGTGGGTGTGCATCCGTGTTATGCGGTAATCGCTTGGCTGACGAGCAGGACTTCCTGCCGACAACACAGCCAATTGGCCCGAGTCCTCCATGCCCTCTCAGCCTCTCAGCCATGTATCCTCCACTTCATCTCTTACTTCTCTGTTCTCGATGGCTCCGTCGAACAACAGCCTCCTGGTCGATCTTCCGGACCAGATGGGCCCTCTACCTCACTCCCGTCACTCGTCATTCTCGTATGAAAGCAAACCCGATTTTGACGAGGTGATGATGGGCGGGTGGACCATGCCACTCAACACCACGCCTTCGATCGTGTCCCGCGAGGTCCCAGCGCTGGCGTTGCAGACTCAGGGGCTGGGCAAAGCGGAGGGAAGACATAGGACCGTATCAAGATCGATGCCCTACCAGCGCGAACGGTCCACGTCCCTACAGTGAGATGATACTCGCTCCGTGACTTCGTAGCTAACGACAGGTTCGAGGATGAGGAAGTCGGCGCCCTGCTTAGCACTACTTCAACGCACAGCCCCCATACGCCCTGGTCGACGCAAATCTCTAACGGTCTCAACAAGATGTCGCTGCATCACCGCCGGTAAGCTGACTGGCCTCGAAGATCTCCGCGCTGATAGCAGCACATCGTCGAACACGTCGGCCTTCTCGCAAAATACCAGTCCCATGCGCCCGTCCCTCTCCCGCGCACATCGAAGTGGTTCCTTGGCCATTGCCAAGCCGTTCTCGGTCGATCGTTCTGCCGAGCATCAGATCACCGGCTCGGCGGAAGAGCGCGAGTTGCACGTTCGTTCGTTACTTGCGGACAAGGCCATTAGTGTCAAGGCCGCTCCGCCCGGCACACAACGGGATAAACTCCGGACCCTTTGGGTCAGGCAATGGTCAGCTGTCTCCTTGATTCGACGAGCGAAGCTGACGCTCAGGCTGCACCTCTGCTATAAAGAAGCGCATGGGTACACCGTCCCGCGTCAGGGATTGTATGCCTCTTACGAGCTCTCGTGCAAGGAGTATGGCGTCAAGGCCATCAACTCGGCCTCGTTCGGCAAAGCGGTACGGAACGCCTATCCCAGCATCAGGACCAGGCGTCTCGGACATCGGGGCAATAGCAAGTACCACTATGTTGCCCTCCGACCTGCGATCAGGCTCGAGGCGATGAGGCTGAACGAGTATGGCGATTCGAGCGGGCAAGTCCATCGGTTCGGCGTGATGTGTTTCCGACTGACGGCAGCCAATGGCACGTCGCGCCCGAGGACGGGACTATGGGGTTCCACCCGCAGCAGGGGATAGACTTTGAAGGAGAAGATGTCGACGATACGGAGATTGACGACGAGGATGACACGTTCTCAATCCGAAGGACTCCGTCCAGCATTGACGTCCGAGGCGAGTCGGTGCGTGAGCTTGGGATCCGCGCTGACAGCAGCGCCTTTGTCCCGACCCGCCACTTTCGGTCGACGACACACTACCCCGTCGATGCCTTTTACCTCATTCGAGATCACGCCCGTGTACAATACCCCAGGATTCCCCTCGATCAATGACGTGCCAAATGTTCCTGCGCACGCGCAGGCGTTCTGGACGGCGTACGTGCAGCACCTGGAGCTGCTCGCCGGCTATGTACGAACGCTACACTTTGATCAATTCGAGTATCAGGTGAGCCCGCTGTCAAACGTGCCTCGTTTAACGAGTTGACCGAAGATCCGGACGTTCTGGGCGCAGCGCACTCCAATCGATATGGAGGTCTGCCAGAACAGCCAGATATCGGCAAAGATCGACGAGGGCCTCGCGAAGGCTTACGACGTGAGCGTTGTGACCTCCGTGAACAGTATCGAGGCTGACTCGAAAAGCACTACCTCTCAATTTTGCTCGAGCGACTCCTATCCCCTCTGCCTCAGCCGGCGCAGAATGAGATTCGCAAGCTGTCCAGCAACCTCGAGGCGATAATCGAGCAGTCAACGACCAACTTCTCGCCCGAATTTTGCGAGCCCAAGATCGAACTGTCCGTCCGCGCGGGTCATCTTATCAGCCGGTACCTCGACTTGTACCAGATCAGTACGGCTCTCGCGCCGATCCTATCGTCGGCCGACCAGGTGCGGACGATGTCGCATTCGTGGGATCATCTCGACGCGCGGTCAATCGCGGATCAATGCGCCCTATCGTGCAACTGCAAGCCCGATTTGCTGGGTGATGTGCTCAACAACTTCTTCGGGTGGCTGCAAGAGGTCGAGTCAATGCCGTCGAGGGGCAATAAGTCGATCGAGAAGCTCGGCAAATGGATCGACAGCGTCTTGGAGAAGGTCATCAACGTTGGGGTCACGCCGACACAGTTGAACACCCGAGTGGGGTTCATCACCTCGCAGGTTGTGCGAGACTTTGTGGGTCTTCGCGCCCTCCTTGCCTCGATTTCCCGCTTACCCCAGACCCTTCGAAGCGATCCCGCCTTCGGCCTTTTCCAACTCGTCAAGACCTGGATCGACGATTACGTCTCCTTGTCCCTGCTCCGCCAGTCCGCGCTGTCTTCACAATCGCTCGGCATATGCTTCCCGCCCGGGACGGTTCCGGGCATGAGCGTCATGATCCCCGCGCAGCCCCACACGTCCTTCACCAATGATCTCAGTACTGCCGTGCCCTTTACTCAGGCTCTGAACGCGTACCCTCAACCCGTCGCGCATACGCATCCTGTCGCTGGCAGCGATGGCATAGGCGGTAATACCGGCATCCCCACGAACGGCGATCTCAAACCTGGCTTCGGCCTCCCGCCGTCGCAATTCCTCCTCGCCTCTAACGCCTTCGTCCCGCCGCTCGCGCATGCGCCGGCCCCGGCGAACAATGCCGGAGCGGGAGACATGCACATGCCCGTTCCTGTTCCCGGCACCATCGACATGACACCGATGCCGCATGCCTAGGGCACGGGGTATTCGGCCCGTACCTAAAACACGAGAGTCGACAACCTGGCTCGACTCGACTCGGTGCCTTGTCCACCGCGGCAATCTTTCCGTCTTTCCCGCTCGTTTGGGTCTATATTTTGGTGTTTGGTTCGTTACGGTTGCTAGTCAATCGGAAAAGTAGGATACCACGGTAGGAAAATCGACAAGTCTGGCATCCTTCGACCCCGGATCTCACGTCTGACGGATGAGCAAGGGTACGAGTGGTATGATCATGACTTACAATACGTATCTCCCTTGTCTATTGTTCGAAATGTGCCGCCTCGCCGGTGTGGAGGGTGGTGTGCATGTTTAGGGCGGGGTTTGGTGGTGATGAGCGGAGAAGGGAATGATCAAGTATGCTTCATCGATGTAGAATCGTTGACACTCAAGAGGGAATGCAGCTCATGCCTGGTACAGCGTTCCAACTAGGGTCGATACGAGAAGCTTCGGTGGGACAGTTGAGTCAGCATGGTACACTATGCATCGGCAGACTCGGTGACAACTCTTTCTTCCCACATAAGGTGTCCACCACGAATACCTACCGACTGGTCTCTCAGGCTGGCGAGACTGGTCACTGCCCACTGTCGCCGCGATATGCGGTGCTATCGCTTCGTTC
Organism: Papiliotrema terrestris; assembly: GCA_019857685.1. Classification (NCBI taxonomy): domain Eukaryota; kingdom Fungi; phylum Basidiomycota; class Tremellomycetes; order Tremellales; family Rhynchogastremaceae; genus Papiliotrema; species Papiliotrema terrestris. The sequence continues at coordinate 5,404 of JAHXHD010001195.1, read as the reverse complement.
GCCCAGTATGACTTGTTCTCGGCCTCCCCGCCGTTCGGGATCGCGTCTTGCGCCCCTTCTTTGATTTTGCGGCATGATGACACTCAAAGTCTGACTCTCCATCCTCCTCTTCTGACTGCGGAGTCAATCATCGATGTTTCACGACAACAGCGCAGCGACTCACCAACACACCGCCATTGTCTCGGAGCGCCAGTCCCCACATTTCGTAGTCCTCCGGACGATCCGCCAGGCGTGCGACGTCGCTCTTACACGCCCTCTTCTTCCCGTCCATCATCTCCGCCCACCCCCTCGCGGATTGACCCGCCTCGACCGCCAATGCCCGCTGACCCCATAAAGCGTAGACGTAGAAGCGCTGCTCTAGCAACTCACCCTTCCACCCTTCCTTTGCCTCCGCGAACAGGATGTCTTCCGCCTCCTGCAGCTGTGCGAGGGCTTTTCTTCGATCGAAGGCAAAGTCACGGATATCGTCTCGCCAGAGATCGCGAATACGCCTGTACCGCTCAAGTCGGGCGTCCGAGATTGCGATAAAGGGTTCGGGTAGCACGCATTGGCTGCATGCGCAGATGAAGCCGAAAGCCTTCTTGAGGATAGCTTGTCGGGTAACTCGAGACAGGAACACCTTTTCACCCTTGTAACTGGCTGTGATTTCGTTGCCTAGAACGATCGATTCGGTCGCGACCAGAACTGCACGTTAGCCGGATAGTTGGGCCGCTCACACCCATCTTACTGACCCAGCTGCTTGGCCTCCTTGTCCCATGACCACCGCGAGTTCGAGGAGCATGAATGGTTAATCCGGCATATGAATTCGAACAGACCGGCACAGCCTGTGCCCGTAGACCTCTGACTCACGCCATCGATGGATCCTTCGTTAGTCATGTCGATAGGCTCGCCCGATGACATTCCGTCATCGTCGTCCGCGTTCCAAAGATCGATGCAGTTCGTCTCCGCGATGTTCACCCAACGGTCTGGCTCGTCCTTGACAGTGCCGGTGAAAGACAAGAACAGGGCTTGTTCACGGGATGCGAGCTTCCGGCGACGTTCGTAGAGGTCAATCCCGGTGATAGGATGGTCAAAGGTGATGAATGGTGTCTCACGGATCACTTCCTCGCCTCGTTTGATGGTCCTTGTAGCTTGAAGCCCAAGCCCTTTGCCAGGGTATCGGACTATCTTACAGGTGGCACCAAGGGGTGGTGCCTGCGCTAAGGGGTCGAAGACGATCTTGGACGGATCGATAAAGGCACTGGTCGTGGAACCTCCAGGTGTCGCTGTATGTTGTCGCAACCAGCCAGGAGCCTCGGAGAGCAGGACCGGCTCGTCGGAGTCGGCGCGATGGGTTCGGGGAAGAGAAGGGCGATGGGAGTTGGGTCGCTTCCGTTGGGCGGGATTGAGTCTTGGCAGCTCGAAAATTTCGGGCTCGGGACTGGGAGTGGGGATGTGGTAGCCAATGATGGTCTCGAGTGGTGGGAGGGGAAAGGGGGCTGCGGGAATGATCGCAGTCTTCCGCGACACGGCAGTCGTCGACGTCGTTGCGATCGCGGCGTCGAGCTTAGCCGAAGAAGAGCGCTGTGCCGTCAGCAATGTCGGAACTGCTCTTGCAGACTCGGGATCTGGCGAGTAGAACGCCGAGGGCGAAGGCGTCCACACGCCTGGGCCCGCTAAAGGGACCATCGTAGCGTTCGCTGGACGCTGCACGTCGAGGCGGCCGACAAGAGTCAGCTGCGAACGAGATGAGGCCGCGCTGTATATGGGAGAGTGATAGATCAGTCAAAGATCAACATGCGACGGGTGTGCTGATGGCCGACGGCGCCGGAAACACGAGGTCGAGCGGGGCAGGCGCATCAGCGCACAGACCTTTACTGATACCCCCTCCCCCATGACGTGCCCGGTCGACACGCCGGTATGCATGGGCACCGTCGTGCACACATATGCAGCGTGCCAATCGCACCTTTCCGTGCGTCAAATGGTTGGAATGAACCGAGAATACAGTCGACGATCAGGAGAAATCCCGGTGTCTCTCCAAGAGAGGCGCAGAGAGAAGGATACCGTAATAAAGAAGCCTCTCTGGTCTTCCCCGGATCCCCCCGCATCCGCGCGGGTTGCGGGCGGTGCATGACGATGATGGAACGCATAGACCCGGCGAGCACGACTCGTGCGCTATCATTCAAATCACACTCTTCTCAGCACGCAGCAGCACTTTTCGTCCAACGTCTGATTCAAACAGACGAAACAGCTCTTCGAGCACGGTCACGCATCATGGCGCCCGTCACTCTCCCACCCTCTTTTTACAACAGCTTCTGGACACCCGACTACCGGCGAGGCCTGGATGTACTGTTCAACAACCTACAGCTGGGCGTGCTGGAAGACGACGATATCGCCGAATTCATCGAGGTGAGCTGCCCACGCCCTGGTATCCGAGCAGAGCAGAGCTGACGATCAGTCGCAAGCCACAGGTCATCACACCCTCGCAAACACGCTGCTAGAGCCTCCTCTGTCCTCCTCCAACAACCAGACGTCGTCATCTCTTCAACATACCCTACTATCCCTCCGAGGTGCCAGCTCAGCCCGCGGTGAAGCGCACAAGGCACTCGCAGTGGAGCTCGAACAGCGGATCCTGACGGGCTTCTCGCAGTGGAAGGAGCGGCATGAGGTGCGGGTCAAAGCGGCCCGGGATGAGATGTTGAGCAAGAACGGGGTGGTGAGCGTGTGGGAGAAGGACGTGCAGCGTCTCAACGCGGTAAGTGCATACAATACTCATTCGCGACTGAGGCTGATGCGCAGCTTAAGCAGACGTATCAGATCAAGTCGCGTGCAGCTGATGAGAGCGAGGACGAGTGGGTGGTGAAGCACCTGAATGAGCGACTCCGCTGATATAAGTGCCAAATTCGCTCCGGCAATGTCTCCCCCTCCCCACTCTTCTCCCGACCCATACACCTCTTCCCCCAAGCCCGCACACGCCAAGCTCAGCACTGCTGGGCTAAGACGGTCCGGCACTGTTGCGGACAGGATCAACGAGAAGCTCCGCCAGGCGTCGGCGCACAAATCGCCCCTGCCCGCCGTTTCAAAACCGCTCGTCATCGATGGCAAGACATTGCCCCCACCACCTAGCCCTCTTCGACCAGCAACGCCCGTCGGAGGTATCCTCGCCGACCCGTCGAGCCCCACCCGCGAAGACGCCTTCATCCCGCCCACCGAGTCTGGCGGAAAGCCCAGCCTGCAAGGACCCGTCCCGCCCTCTAAGCAACGGGAGCCCGAGAGGATGCAGACGATTTCGCTCAAGACTCCGATCGAGACAAAGAACCCGCCTTTACCGGTCCCTTCCCAGCCCATCTTGCTCTCTGGCCTTTCCCTCTCCCCGCACGCGTTGCGCGAGCTGCTTCACCGCTTCGACGCGTACCTCCTAACCACTCCAGCGCCATACTCCGAGACATCTGAATCGGTCACCTCATCTCGATCCAATGCCGCGCTCGCCAGCAGACAGCGAAGCTCCATCATCGGCACATATGAGAAGACATTCTCCGGCGAAGAGGTCGTACAATGGCTGAGAGAGAATGTCGAGGGATTCGGCGGGGACTGGGACAGGTCGCTGGAAGCCGCTCAGGAGCTGCACAAGATGGGCTATTTCAGCCGTACGGGCGTTGGCCGAGGCTTTGACGCCCACTACGACACGTACTACACGCTCAAGACGAACCCGAATGCCTCGACCCAGACTTCGCTCAGCTCGCTCAGCAGCATCGGTTCGCCCCTTTCGCCTGCGGCGTCAACCAACATTCAAAGCATGTTCAAATCGTATCTGCCCTCTGCGCTCGGCAACTCGGACGAGCCGGCCCATATCCGCCTGCGCCGAGAAGCAACCAAAGCGGACGAGGCATATCGCGAGGGTGTCCGGTCGGCTGAGGAGAAAAGGCTCGAGATGGAAGAGCGGATCGAGAGGGGTATGCGCATATGGGAGCGATGGGAGCGGGAACGCTTGGCAATCATCAAGAATGGTGCGTCGACCCGAGATCTTGCTGATGGCGCTCACACCAGTGCTGAAGCAATACGACGAGGCACTCGCCCGACTCCCTTCGCGCTTGCACGACCTCGTCCAGTCCACGTCCCTCTCCGTAGAAGCTTTCAACCCAGATGCCGACCTGAAAGCGCTCATCGAGGGAGACCGGACCGGACCGTTCCGCCCACAGGCGCACATCTACGAGTCTCTCGAGTCTGACGTCCCGGAGGTCAACTTCGGTATTGACCTCCGCCGCTGGTCCGGCGAGTTCGGCTGGAAGGGTATGCTCAACGCGCCCAAACGACCGAGGGGGGCGATTCCCGATGTACTCGCGGCGCTCTTGTCGTCTTTGACAGAGCTCTACGGCGAGCTACCCGAAGAAGAGCGGCGAAGGTCATGGATCTACGAGGTCCCGCTGCAGGAGACGCACACCTTGCGAAACTCGATCAACAAGTCGAGGTCTTCGTTGGAGGAACAGCAGGATATGATCAGGAGATTCAATGTGCCTGTCGTGGCCGGGGTCGTGAAGCTCTACCTGCTGGAGCTGAACCCGCCGGTGATTGGTTGGGAAGGGTGGGAGGACGCGAAGGCTGTGTATCCCACTGGTGAGCTACGGCGTCCGGGAGAGGGCACCCTTGCTGACGAGCAGTTGGAGCCGACCTCGAGCGCGACGTGACGAGCGCGTTGACATCTGTGCTCTCGCGCTTGCCTGGTGTGCAGCTGTTTGTGCTGGATGCAGTTGTGAAGCACTTCAAGGAGTCAGTCATCCACGATCGAAGCATGACTATATGCTGATTGCAGCCTCATTGACTCTACCAAGTCGGAAGAAGCCAACGAGGTGTATGTCACCAAGCTTGCGCTGTCTGTGGGCCGATGTGAGTGCCGCCTTCGACGACAGGGTCTTGTACTCATGGACAGGCATTCTGCGCCCGCAGCACGAGACCGATATCACCATCGGGGATCGTACGCCCTCGCTGTTTGTCGCTGATTTGATCACCAACTACTCTGCTCTCTTCCCCGCGCTGGTCGAGAAGAAGAAGCAGGAAGCTGAGCGAGTCATGCCGACGCGCAAGCGCACCGCCCTGGTCGATCAGCGCATATCTCGGTCTCAGCTGAACGGCGGGTCCGATCCCAAACAACTACTCGAGCAGCAGCACGCCCTCGCTCATCCCGCTAAAGGCGACACCCCGCCATCTTCCACGGCTCGATCGAGTGTCCTCGGGCTGGGGGCAGCTGTGGCAGAAGAACCGGAGGAACATTTCGAGACGCCCGCAGAGGAGATTGCTGGAATGAACTTGCCCATGGAGGACAGGCTGGACAAGGGAAAGCAGGTGGAGCGCGACTCGATCCCGTCTCGCACCGCTACACCACCCACTTTCAGAGAGCCCCACTCATCTCCCCCGCCCACCTTCAAAG
>JAHXHD010001192.1:0-14203 GCA_019857685.1 Papiliotrema terrestris | reverse complement strand
CCGCTACCCCACGCAGCCCCTCCCGCACCCCCTCCCGCCGCTCACGTCCGCCGAGGCGAATCCCAGGCCGATACCGCCCGCGCAGATCCCGTTCGCGGTCGTCGCGGCCGCGAGCTGGGCGGGGGTGATGTACATGTTCCGACATCGCGGGGAGCGCATCCAGCCGGGCATGGGGAACAGTATGCGTGAGTGTCGACGAACGAGCGAGCGAGCGAGTGGGGCGGTTCTGGAGCGTAGCGGGGTGAAAGACGAGGAAGCGAGCAGGGTCGACTTTTTCTTCGGCGTGCTGCGTCGAGAGGGTGCTGACTGCAGGGTACTTGTATCACGACTCGGAGGCGTGGACGGATCTGCGCACGCTGCTCTGGCACAACAAGTGATCGATCTCAACCCTCGGAAACCTTGTCGCCAAGCAGCGCTCGCCGGGTGCGTGGGCCATCGAGCATCGCGTCAGGACGCCTCGCTACGGCCACACATTCTAGAAGGTTTGCCCTGTACTCTACATATGTCGTTGTAGGTGTGTGGTCGTTCATGCAGGCATACGCTAGGTATCGTCTCTCTCTCTTCTCGTCGTCTTTCGGCCTCTATCTCCGCACATAATCCGCAACGACAATCCGGCGCTTCGGGAAGCCCCTTCCTCCCTGTTTCATTCACCCAAGCGTCGTCATGCCGAGATCTCGGCCCTTCCGCGAGTGTATATCCGCATCGTGTCTGCTCATCAGCTCAGCGCTCGAGAAGCAGAACGATCGAGCTCACGCTCCGCATCCGTGAGACTGGCATCCTTCCGTCCGACAAGCATGTACACCTCTTCCCGTACTTGCGCCTTCTCATGTCCGCCCACTGTCGCCGTATCCGTCGGCTCCCCCTTCTGCAGCGGCCTCGGCGGGACCTTCTTAGCGACGATGAACTTTGATGTGGGCGTGCGGGCATATACTTCGCGGATCGAATGGTTCCTGCCCGTCAGCCCATACTGCGACTCACGTCTCGGTTTTTCTCCCCGCCGCCGCAATCTACGTGACAACAGACGCAGTCGCGGCGGGGTCCAATCGGTGCTTTGACTCACCCATGGAGCACTTCCCCAATCTCCGCGAGCGACGCAGATGACGCCGCATCCACCTCCGGCCCAGTCCTTTCCACCCCACCCCCTCGAACATGCACCACCGAGTTCGCCTCTCTATGCCGCGAGCTTCCTCCTTCTTTCGTCAACTTCGCCTCATCGGGCTGTAAGATCGACCCGAGCTTCGAGTACAGCGATAGGGCCGCGCGTGAAGACGGCTCCTGGAAGGGCGGCTGGGCCAAAGGCGGGTGGAGGAGATAGAGCAAGACCTCGTCGCGCTACCATCAGCCTTGGACGCGTACAGAAGGCGTGCTCACGATGACCCATGTCAACCGCCTCTTCCGCAAGACCCCACGCTCGTCCGGAAGATGGACCGTGCGGTTCTCCCACCCCAGGTCTATTGATCTCTCGGGCCCGACGGCCGCTTGAAGTTCTTCCGCGTCCACTTGCACGTCCGTCATGACCGGAGGAGCGAGGGGGGCGGGTTCGCGCAGATGTAGAGTATCGATCTCCGTCGCGAGCGAGCTTTCGAGGCGGTCTCCCAGCTCGGGTCGGTTGACAGTCGTGGCGGTGACGATGCTGTCAGTGACGACCCGCTCTGCAGCAGCGCCCGCTTGTGTCGTGGTGGCATCGGTGGCGCGGACGGCGTCTTCTTCGGTCGCGATCAGGGCTGTCCCTGCCCCAAACACCTCTTCAGCTGCGTCCCTGCTCATCGAGGGCTGCGGCTCCGCAACGACCTGGCTGTCGACAATCGACGACAGCGAAGGCTTGTTGGAGTGACTCCGGCTCGGGGACGGCTTGATTGACCCGCTCGCAACATTACTCCCGCCAAGACCGAACACCGTCCCCACGCTGCCCATCGCCTCGCCCAGACCCAGGCTCGGCAGACCGAAGCCCCATTTCCCTTTCGCGTCTTTGCCCTCTCTTGCATCTTTCGCTCCAGCTCCACCCCCCTCGCCAGCTTCCGACCCGCTCGCAACGCTGCGGATGCTCTTCGCGTCGTCCCGCCCCACGGGCGTGACACTCCGCGGCGTCATACCAGGTAAAGTCGGCACCCAGCCCATACCCAGCCCCATGCTCATCCCCCAACTCGTCTTCCGATCCCTGACATCGGCGGTGCTCCGGCGTGAGCCGTGTCCGAGCGTTGTTCGAGCGTCGATATTGACCTCTGGCAGCGGAGCTGAGGCGGCCACGAGCGACGTCAAGTATCGCGTTAGAGCCGGGTCGGGGTTGGTGCTGTACAAAAGACCTGTGCGCGTGACGACTCCGTAATCCGTGCGGTAGTCAACCTCTGAGCTTGAAGTGGGAAGCAATCCCGTTTCGGCACCCGGTTGCTCTCGCGGAGGCACATCTGAATCCTCCACGAACACCTCGAGCGCGCGCCGGACAGCTAGCGACGTCTCTTCGGTGGGTACGATATGCTCCGGGACCGATGAATCCAACGTCGGCGGAGCGGAGATGTTGTCGTTCTCGTATGCGAACGCAAACTTTGTCCAGAACTTCTCGAGCGTGGTCGACGTAGCCTTCGTTGCCGGCAAAAGCGACGCAAACGAGCCGTGCAGCAGCTGACGGTCAGCACGTCAACGTCCTCAAGCAACGCAACGCAAAGCAGGTCACACGGCGAGACTCACCCGGAAGTCCTCGTAGCCCTTCGTCAAGCCGTGTACGAGCACCCGGTCGCTCAAGCCCTGCGCATTCGGCAAGACCTCCTTGCTCCCATCTTCCGCGATGCTCATAGCGAGCGTTATTCCCACGCAGACGTAGAATCCCTCTTCGGGCGTGTAGACAATGAGGCGTCCCTTCGAAGACCGAATCGACAAGAACGGTTCCGGTTCGGTCTGTTCCTCTGTACCCTGTGCTCCCTCCTCCTCGGTCGAGCCCCCGGCCGCCCTGGAAGCCTTCGATGGAGGTAGGAGCATATCGGTAAACCCCATCAGACCCTTCACCAATCCCGTCTGCTTGAGCATCGTATCGCGCGAAACGGAGCTGCTGGAACGGGAGATGTAGAACAGGATCTGTGCGGCTTCGCGCAGATCGTCCTCGAGGTCTTTGTCCCGGTCTTCCGGGACCGGAGGGGGTAAGGGCGGGTGATCAGCGTTGTGCTGGACATCCTCGGTCGAAGAGGGCTGTGATTCGTCGACCGCCTCATCCGTTCTGGTGTGGGTGTCTACAGCCGGTTGGGCAGACGCCGGCCGGAGCGAGGGATTGAGGATGACGAAATGCGAGAGGGAAGGAGGGGTCGTGCGTGTCTTGAGGGTGGTTGACGTTGCGCGCGACATCGCAAAGTTGACAAAGGCGCTTTCGTTTGGGGTTCACCGTTCGTTCTCTGCCATGCTTGGACCTTGAGGATTCGTCTATATCGATGCTGGAGTGTTGGTGTTGGATACAAGGTCAAACATCGCAGTACGACATCCCCTGCATACCTCGTTGCGGCCGTCGTCCGCCCACCATCGACGGAGAAGGGACCGATCTCCGCGTCCCTTATCGGGCGGATCCGAGATTCGCGGGGTGAGTACGGGGTGGATGATGACGATCATCATCGCACTTCGGACCGATCGCGTCTTGCGCTACATCATCCACTCTAGGCAACCCACACGCCTTACATACACACATACGGTCGACACTTGGTGAATCGACTGGACAGCTGTCGATATCCACACCATGACCTCCAAGCGCATCCACCTGACTCGCCACGCGCAAGCAGAGCACAACGTGACGTCCGACTGGACCAGTGAGTGGTAGCTTCAACGCGTGCTGTCAGCGACCTGTCCCATGCTCCGGTAGCAGCGCACTGCTGGTCCCCTGACCATGTCTCCAAGAGTGATACGGTCTTGTGAGATTATATCTGACCCCAGTCCGGGACGCCCCGCTTACGGAGCTCGGGAAGCAGCAGTCCATCGAGCTGGACGAGCTGACTCGGGAGAACGTGCAGCAGACGGCCCAGCTGCTCGTCTCGTCTCCGGTGAGTCGAGTGTAATCTCTGACAGCCATTCGACGTCTGAAACGGCGCGATACGAGAGTCCCCGAGGCGAGAGCATGCTGACGGCAGCTCCGGCGTCCGATGGAGACGATGCTCCTCGGATACCCGATCCTCAAGAAACGACTCGAAGCCGAGGGCAAGCCTGTGATCCTGCTCGATATCCTGCAAGAGGTTATGGAGTACGTCCAGTCATACTATCACACCATCGCCCTGTGACCTCCGGTTCGGGCCCGCTCGTGCACATGCGCCGGAGTACAACGACACCACGTCTATACCACGACCCGCAGCCGCAGTCGCTACAATCGCGTCATGATCTCGCCGTCCCAGCGCCTGTAGGCAGCGCGCTGACCCCAGCCTGCCATGCGACACGCCCCTCTACCCCGTTTCCGAGCTCAAAGCCTCCAACGGCGGGATCTTCGCCGACCTCGACTTCTCCACTCTGTCGCCTGACTACGCGTCCAAGACCGGCATCTTCTCGCCTGCCAAGGTCCAAGAGCGCTCGAGGCTGGTGCGGAGGTGGTTGCGCGACCGGCCAGAGGACGAGATTGTTGGTGCGTGATTCGCGAGGCTTTTCACACCTTTCGCGAGGCTTTTCACACCGTTCGCGTCGTCTAGGAAGACGCCCCTCGGGGCGTTTTGACGCAAGGAGCCCGATGCAGGGCGTGCTCGTGTAAGCGGGGCCCGACTCGCTGACATCAGTCGTCGCGCACGGCGACATCCTACGAAACATCGTCTACGGCCATAACGCCGCCCTCGTAAGTCCCCAAGCCGATGTCTCGTGAGCCTGTGGGCTAATCCCAGCCATGGGCGAACGCCGAATCGAGGGTGTACACGTTCAAATCCGCCGACGACGACGCGGCGGAGCTGGTTGAAGTCGGCGACGGCAAGGACGCCAAGCCCAAGACTGCGTCGCATGCGCCGACCACGGCCGAGATGACTTAGAGCCGACGGCGGGGCGTTGCGTACTTGCATGAAACGGTGGACACCATCAACTCGACCGGAAAAAGAAAAACGGGGAGCAGGCTGCGGTGCGATCCATAGAAGCAGGAGAGCCGGGTATGGAAACCGCGTAGAAGACTAGACATCCTCGCAAGGATGCATAAATTGGGCGAGTGCTTTACCTGTCTAAGAGACGCCGTCGAGCCAGCCTCCAGCCCCCGTGCAGTCGTTTGGTGGTGGTCTGGTCTTGACGAGACGGAGAACCGCTCTATCTTGGCGGAGATGACATGATGGGCCACCAGTGCCTTTCCTGAGGGATCGACGCCCATCCACGAGTTCGAAGGAATTGTCATACGGCATATGGTCATCCAGCAAACGCGACGTCATGGCGTCGTGTCAAGCGGGAACGCTTACGCTGACACCTGCCGGGGTCTGGACCGGTCCCCGTCCAGCGGACACGGTATGTGCACCCGTGTTGCCGCATAGTCCACCTGCACAGCTGTCCATTCGAGATCCCAACACACCTCGTGACCGATCCCGACCGATCACCATGCCGGACGACCAACAGAAGACGAACACGCACGTACCCCTCCCTCCAACGGGCAGCAAGCCCTCGGCGCCGTCCGGAGCAGATCCGACGGACTCGCCTACAGTCTCGCCAGAAAGCACAGCCAAGGCACATGCCACACGCGACGACGTCGATGCAGCCAAGGGCGGAGTGCCAGTCAGGTAAGCGGCGTCCGGCATTCGTCTGTCCCTCATCGAATGCAATGTCCTTAATGGGGGCGGACGTATGTGAGTAACGCTCCCGCTGAGACCAGCTACACCGCCGTGGGCCTGGCGGACGTCCTTATGTAACTGTGGACAATGCAGGACAATGAATGGAACGTTCGCTCATCGTGCACATGATGCATTGTCACATTGCTTCTTGACCACTGCGCTGGACATTGGAGAACCCGCTCGACCGGTCGCGACCCGTACATGCTCTCTAAAACGGCAGACCAGCCCAGCGGAGATCAGAAATGCTCGTCATTTTGAGAGACGGACCGATCGGTCTTCTTCCCGTATTGAGTCTGTCTACAGCTGCCCCGCGTTGCCAGACAGCGCCCGATCGAGGTTGAACGCCGCCGAGATGAGCGTGACGTGCGAGAACGCCTGGGGGGTGTTCTGCCATTAGCTCTGCTGCTGTAACACGTCGCACAACGCATGACGTCTGCGCAGCCGGTCGACTCACTCCTAGTCCCTCGCCGCCTCGCGAGATCTCCTCCGAGTACAGCTCGACGTGGTTGCCGTAACCCAGGAAGTCCATGAACATGGTCACGCTACTGTCAGCGCTGCCCTTCATTCTCGCAACTTGCCGCGCCGCTGGCCGCAGTGGAGGGGAACGGGCCGAGGGCACATGGAGGGGGGTGAGGCGAGACTTACGCCTTGTCCAGGTACGGCCTGTGGTATACTCCCGCCCGCGTCAACGCCTCGACGGTCCAGAGCGTACACAGCGAGAAAGCCCCTTCTTCTCCGCCCACCCCATCGTCGGTCTTGTCCGTGTTATATCTGTACACGGACGAGTTGGCCGTCAGCCCGCCCTTCTCCGGCGTCTTGAGGATGTTGTTGAGCGTGGATGTGAAGCGTGGATCCGCTGCGCTCATGAAGAATACAAGCGGCATGATGAGGACGGCCGAGTCGAGCGTGTCCTTCTCGTCGTACGACTGCGCGAACCACCCCTTGTCCGCGCTGCGGTCAGTCGGGGTCCGGTTCCGCACCTGTGCGACTCACTTCCAGCCGTGTGTCTGGATGTCCTCGTATAGCCCATCCCGCACATCCCTCCACTTCTCGCGCTGCGGGCAGGGCAGGCACCTCTTCTCGGCGAGTCGAATTCCTCGGTCGATCGCGACCCTGCGCCGCTCAGTCATCGATTTCCCCACAGGACAATCTCCGTGCACTCACCACATCATCACCTTGGAGTACAGGTAGTGTTTCTTCTGTCCCCGCGGCTCCCAGATGGACAGATCCGGCTCCTTCACTTGCGTGCAGACAAAGTCGACCACCTGCCGGATGGCAACCCATGAGTCCCAGGCCAGGGGCTTCGAGTACTTTTGCGCGAGGTACACACAATCCATGAGCTCGCCGTAGATGTCCAGCTGAATATGGTCTGCGGCGCCGTTACCGATCCGTACCGGCGTCGAGCCTTTGTGGCCCGCCAGATGCGAGAGCTCGATCTCGTCGAGGTCTTTGCTGCCGTGGATGGTGTAGACGATCTGGAGCGAGCCATCCGAATTTCGGTCCCTCAGCCTCGCGAGAATGAACTCCATGTACGCGTTGGCCTCCTCTGTGAAGCCCAGGCGGATGAGTGCGTAGAGCGTGAAGGAGGTGTCCCGGACCCAGGTGAAGCGGTAGTCCCTGCCGTGAGCTGGACGGGTCACCGAGTTCAAGACAGCTCACCAGTTGCGAGGACCGCCGATATGTTCGGGAAGGGAGAAGGTCGGCGCGGCGACGATCGCGCCGGTCTCCTCAAACACGAGCATTTTGCTGACATCAGTTACAGAGCTAAAAGTGTGATGTCAAGCTCACAGCACCAGGGCGGACCGGTGGACCGCCTCCCTCCACTTGCCCTTATACTTGCTCTTGGCAATCCACGTCTGCCAGTACCGGCTCGTGTCCCTGATCAGGTTTTCCAGCAATGCCTGCGGTCAATTTGACGGTATTCCAAGCCCGCTCAGCGCACCTTCGTCATCATGGGGTTCTCGGGCGGGCGGAGGTTGGTCGTCGCGCTAACGAGCACCTGCATGTCCACTCCGAGCGTCTTGGCCCTCTCTGGATTGGGGTTGGCTACCCGCTTGTGCTCCGCGTTTGCGTACCCCCAGTCCCCGACCTCGCGGAAGATGAAGCACACCACTTGGCACTCTTCCAGCTCGAACTCGCTCGTCACTGCGGGACCGAGCAGGCCTCGCTCGCTCAGGTTGTCCACCTTGAGCTCGAGCTTGGGGTCGCCAACGGTCGGATCGTCTGACCATGTGAGGTACCGCAGGTCCATGGACAGGTTCGCCGACTTGAACAAAGCCTTTTTGTCATGTGCGCAGCCCGACGTTACAGAGTCATCCTCGACGATCTGATGTCAGCACACTCCACTGCTTCGACGACCCACCTCGGTGGTGTGCTTGTCCCTGCAGTAGTTGAACGCCGGGGCGCACTCCATCCGGAACGGGACCTTGCCCCGGATGCTCTCCACCTTCCTGATCAACCATGGCAGAGGGCCGCGGTTTTGGCTGCCCGACTTGTTGGCCCCCTTGGGGACCAACAGGTCCGTCACCATGGCGACGCCTTCGTCGGAGAGGAACTTGGTCACGAGGACGTTGCTGTTCGGCGCATAGGCCTGCTTGGGCTTGAACGCCCAGGTGGGGTTGAGCGAGAAGTGACCGCCCTTGTCCGCGTCGACGATCCGGGCGAAGACGGACGGCGAGTCGAAGTAGGGCACACACATGGATTCGATAGAGCCGTCGAGGGAGACGACGGCGGCTGTGCGCAGATTGCCGATGAGCGCATGGTCTTGGATGCCCCGGATACGCTGCCCGAGGACGTCTCTGTCGACCTTCAATGGTTCTTGTTCCGCCGGCATGGTGCGGATAAGGCTTAGGTCTGAAAAGGTGCAGCCTGCGATGTCGAGGGTTGAGGCCGAGCTTTGCGGTGGGAAATGCGATGAGTGGGAAATAAGATGGAGCAAAAGACGATGATCGGTCGGGGATCAGGACGTCGGGTTCGCCAGTGCCCTAGATGGTCTGGGAAGCTACTGTTACGGGAAATGTAGCACGAGCAGGATTGCCGCAGAGACGTCGTCTCTTCGAGATCTCGCTGCCTACCTCGCCGATTTGACGTCATCCCCCGCGGGGCGGACCTCGCCGCTCGGGTGCCCAGCCGTTCCTGACATAGGCATACTGTTCAACCACGCGATGATTGCACGCACCCACTTGACAGTCGTTCACCGTCCATGGACGAATTCCACATGTCGTTCCTCTACCCCTCGGCGTTCCCCCCTCCAGGCCAGAGTGGACCCAAACGCAGCTCGACGTTGCCGGCGTCATTGCCGGCCCGAACGGCCTCGCCGCCATACACCGCCCCGCCCGTGGCCAACGGGCCGTCGGGCTCGACCCGGAATCGGCCCCCGCCGAACAAGGCCGTCAGGCTCGTGAGCTCCATTCCGGAGCTAACGCCAAATGTCGGGTGGGTACATGGCTATGGCACTTGTCAAAACTAACGTCAGAGCGCTGCATGACGAGATTGAGCGGCTCAGCGCGGCCTGCGAAGAGCACGAGCGCAAGATCCGGGCGTCCAGGGTGAGCTTTTGGCAGGTCATTAGCGGAATGTGACAGCTGACGCACAGACGACTATTGAGCATCGGCTGTTCAGCGAGCTGCCGCACACGATATCGAAGCTCAACGAGGCGGACGACGGGGCCGAGGTACGTGTCTGCACCTGGTGTGGTGAACGCGAGGCTGATGGCTAGAGCATGACCGCGCAGCTCCAGTCCACGTTGCAAAGCCTCGAGCCGGCTCTGCAGGCGAAACTCGCAGATATGATAAAGGAGCGAGAGGCAGATGTGGAGACGATGCGGTCGAGGACCACCCCTTGGAAGACATTGTTCCGTGAAGAGGAGGAGAAGGCGGAGAAGGAGGGCGTTGCTACAACGCGCATTGAGCGGGTCGATGGGCTCAGGACGGATGATGAACTAGCGAGGATCGAGCGATGGGCCGAGGAAGTGGTAAGTCCGTCGTTGAGAGGATGACCGAGCTGAGGGCAGGAAATATATCTCACGGGCGAGATCGTCAGACTGCGGCAGAAGCTGGCGGATAGCAGGCAGCGCAAGAAGCGGTGGTTGCTTGGTGAGCCGACGCAGCTCGAGCATGGGACTGAGTGCTCATCCCAGGCGTGCTTTTCATCCTCATCGGCGCAGTGGCCTTCGGTTTGATCAAGGCGAAATGATCCCGGTGATCACCTACTTCCGCCGGCCAATGTTGGGCGGCCCTTTAGCGCCAAATCCAGTCAGCCCCGGTCCGAACCGCAACGCACACGGTCGCAGCACCGGATGAGCGCATGACTATATGACGCGGCTCACCGCCTGCGAATGGCTGGACGGGCGCGGAGAAGGCTTTAGGTCAACGACCAGGATCAATGTCTAAGCCACGATCTGCTGGAAAAGGCGTTGTTGACTCGTTGTTGTTGCGATTACCCATGTAGGAGGCATGGATCAGCCAATATCGGGCGGGGATGTATAGACGTCAACAAACATCTTGGTCCCATCAAGCACTCGGTCTGATCGTTTGATTGATCACTGGCGCCAGATCAGTCCATCTTGCAACCCTGAGTGGACGCTTGGACAATCGCGTCCCAGTCCCTTGGCTGATTGCACGTGTGAGTGTTCTGTCATTGTAAAAGTGACATGGTCGCTCACGAGCAGCATCATCGCGCATGGGACACTACCGAGTCAAAAAGCCCAAACAGCTCTGACAAGCCCGTATTATCCACCACCTGTCGCGTCCAAGGCCGCGAGGATGTAACGCGTACCTGAGCGCCATCACCCAAGCCTGACCAACCTGAAACTCGGGCTGCAATAATCTTCCCCGCCTGTTTGATCGCGACGCTACCGGCCGTGCCCTGCGACGTGGACGCCGACGCGCTCGCCAACGGACGGGACGGTTGAAGGATTCAACAAATACCACAGCCATGGGCGCCAAATCGCACCGCTCAACCCTGACCCTCTTCCACCAATGGCCGCACCATCACCCGTCCTCGGGCTCCTCGTCATCCTCGCCCACATCGCCTACGACACCCGTGTCGCACGCTAAACAACATCATACCCAGCATCCGCGACTCGACACGGTCATCACGCCCGGCACGCCCGACTCGCCGTCCCAGCTCGACCCGTTCAACAACAACTCGACGCGCCCGTGTCCGCTGATCTCGCTACCGTCAATTCCGTCCTCGCGCACGAGCTATTGCCCCACATCGACGTCCGCCTCTTTGACCAGCCGCACTGGGCGTCAGGTCTCGAGACCGGGCTCGGAGGTTTGCCCCTCGCCTTTGTTGCCTAGCAGCACGACCACCGCGCCCAAGATCATCCTTGCCAGTCCGAGCACGTCGACGATACACTACCTCTTCCCGAGCGAGACGCGTTTGAATCTGACAGCGGACCGCTTGACGCGTGCAGTCGAGGGCAAGGCGAATCGGACTGGATCCGTGCGGAGGTCGCGTTCAGCAGTTGGGGATCGCGAGCGCGAACGCCTGGAGAAGACTCGGCGGAGCAGCGGCCAGGCGCACAGGGAGAATAACCGGACGCCAAATCACCTCCCACCCGGGCCCGACTCGGACACACTACCTATCGATCTTGCCGTCGAGGGGAAGACTGCCGAGCGGACGTTCCATCCCCCACCATCGAGATCGTGCGATAGCGTCAAACACCTCAGTACCGGCTCGCTCGGGATATCTCTCGGGTGCCCGGCAAAGACTGCACCGAATCCTCTCGGACCGGCCAAGCGCGTGGTGTCTGGCTCGGGCGGCCGTACATCGACCACGAGCTCGTCGACAAAGGCGCCGGTAAAGAAGAGCGACATCTCAGGACCCATTTCGGTTGACCCCAAGTCGCCCGCGAAGAGCTACGGCCCCATGCGGACGCTGAGGCGGCAGCCTTCCATGGCTGATCTGAGTAGAGGGACGGCTCGAGGCCTGCAGGTGGAAGTCGAGCAGGGTGAGGTGGAAGTCAAGCATGGCGACGCGAGGTTCGCGAAGTCGAGCAGTATGGGCCGAGCTGGCGGAAGCAGTATGGGTCGGAAGGGTGAGAAGGTGGTAAGCGAGTCGTGGGGGAACAGACGTTACGTGAGTTGCTGACGGCCTGTTGACGGTGATGCTGACCGGCAGGACGACGGTCAAGTCTCGCCTGGAACGCAGACATTGCCTGCTAGCCGCGAGATCAAGGTCACGACCATGGAGGCACCCAGCCCCACTCACCGGGAACTCCGCCGTCGCTCGAAGTCGCTCACCTCGCCACGTCTCTCACCTTCCTCTGGCCAGTCACCCGTCCTCCCCGCACCCGACTTCGGCAACCCGCTCACCCTCTCCGATGTCATCCCCAGCCCATCCTTCTCGCACCTCGACTACTCCACGGCAGGCTCTTCGTCTGGCCCATCCCGACGCAGCAGTAACGCCGTTGGGGTTTTCACCAAGCACGCCTCGGCCATCTTCCCGTCTTCCGTGCCCATGGAGCGGGGTATAACGAGGCGCGGTCTGGGATCATACGACTCGGGCAAGATTACAGCGCGCGAAGACGCCGAGAAGCGGTCGAACGGCGAGGGAGCGGGCATCGCGCGCCGCATGAGCCAGCTCGGCCGGACCGTCAGCCTAAGGCGGAAGGACGAGTCATCGAGGCCCCGGCCCCGCTCACACAGCCTCTCGAACCGGTCCGTCCGGGAGATGAGGATCTCACCGCCCGTGCCGCCGCGGCATCCGAATCGCGACTCTCCCCGCAGACCTTCCGACCCGGCAAGGGGCATATACCTCGGTGACCTATCAGTCGACCTTGGCGGGCGATTTCACTCGGTCGATCCCGCAGCGAAGACGTTCTACCCGAATTCACCCTTGTCGACGGATACGACGCACTATCCCAGAACGAGCCCCTCGTCGGGTTTTGTCTCGTTGCCCCCGATCGATAGGATGGACAATGACCTCACGGAATTACGGGTAATGGGCCGGCCGCTGCACCCTGCCTTTGCGGGCAACGCGTCGGAGATCTCGCTCCTCGCTCCGTCGACCATTGGGCTGGGCTTCTCCCCTATCGGGACGCCGGTGTCCCTCCCGCCGAGTCTCGAGGCGGAGGCGATAGACGTGACGGAGACGGGGCGAAGATTGTCCGCGTTGTCTACGCCCCCGCCGTGGCCGTCAGCATCGGAAGACGCCCCATCAGGCCTACAGGCTGTACCTACCGCATCTACTGGCGACAGTGTTTCAACGCGAAACGAGACGTCAAACGCGAATCGCGCCGCGCTATTATCGCAGAACACGTATTACATCCCGCCAGTACACCCAAAACCAGCTCTACGGTCGTCGAGATCAAGTGGATCAGGTGTGATGCGCCACGCATTCGCGTTCGGGAACCTCGCTGTCGACGAACGTACCTCCCTCTCGACGGCTAGCGGGAAAGGCCTGGCCAAGTCCCCGTCGCTCATCTCCAAGCGAAGCCGGAACGAGTTGCGCGACTCCGTAAGCACGGCGCGAGCCAAGCGACCCACCACCGCTTTCTCGCTCTGTTCGCCGCCCAGCGTGATTGACCCTCTACCATCCGTAGATCACCCTTCCCCCGTCGTCCACGCACCGGGTGTGCCCGGGACAGAGCCCGCTCGACTCCGCTCGAAACCCTCCAGCCCATTCTTGACCGCCAGCGCGAGTCTTCGCGTCTTCTTCGGGAGAGAAGGTTTTGTCGCGCGCAGTTTGTCCGGGGCATTCGATCGAGACCTGCGGATCGAAGTCGAGGAGAGCAGTCTGAAGAGCCGGATATCGGCCCCGATTGGAGTGGGAGGAAGGGACGGGACGGTCTCGAAGAAAGGGAACTACAGCTCAGGCCAGGCGGCAGAAAAGTCGGCGGGAAAGAGCCAGGAGGAGCTGCAGGAACGGGATCAGGCGTGGCGGCGGGATGTGCTCTCGCAAGCCGTCTCATTGTCGATTTCGTCGAGTCTAAATCGGTTGTCAAACCTGGCGGAGAATGGATCGGAGCCAAAGATGGTGGCTAGTTCGTCCAAGCCCAGATTGGGTATACCTGTCGAGTTGCTCGCGGCTGGGCAGCAGCAGCCGTTGTCTACTACGAGACGCTCGGACGTGAGGCGCACGAGTGAGAGAAGCCGGACGCATGGGGCCGAGGGAAGGGCAGAAGTGCCCGAGGTGAAGGTCGACGGTCTCAGTCCAGGGCGGACCGTGGTGCAAGTGGGCAGGGACGACAGTATGGCGAGCGCGAGCAGGTGCGTTCACTCTATCCCTTGCGATGGTGACAATATGTGGTGTGTGCTGATGGTAGCTACACGAACTATGCGCCCACAGCGAAAGAATCCCCTCGATCCCCCCGATCATCGCCCAACTCACCAGTCCCAGCGCAGCTCACCCCCCGCTGGTCGCTCTCGCCCGGCAAGAAGCCCAAGAAAGCCCGCAGTCAACCCTCGAAACCGACCATCTCCTCCCCCCTTCCCCTCTTCACC
>JAHXHD010001191.1:0-15837 GCA_019857685.1 Papiliotrema terrestris | reverse complement strand
GATATGAGGTACAGCCAGGCCGGGCGGGGCGGGTGCGGTGGGAAAAAGTGGGCGACGGCGCCGAGATGTGGGACTCGGACGAAGAGGACGAAGAGGGACAGGGGGGGTATGACTACGACGACGATGAATGGGAGTCTGAGGAGGAGGACATACCGACGGATGGATGGATCGGGGTGGATGCCGAGCGGATCGGAGAGGGTTTGAAGCGAAGGAGGGCGGCGCGGGGCGAGGTACCGTACGAAGATCGGTGGGAGGTGGATACCGATGCGCTGGAATCGGCCAAGGTGGGTCCGGAAGATACGGATCCGATGCGGGTACATGCTCATCGCAGCCTCCGCCGACAACATTCAGGCAGTCTGCACAGACGCACACGGACTGGGTAAACGCCATGCTTTTGTGTAATCTGAACCAGACGGTCATCACGGCCTCTTCGGACCGAACCATCCACGCCTGGAGCCCTCACTCGCCCTCGGCGGCGCCGTCGCTCATCGGACGGCATCGCGACTATGTCAAGAGCCTGGCGTGGGCGAAATACCCCAGCCTGCTCTTCTCCGGAGCGCTCGATCGTCAAGTCGCGATCTGGGACGTTGGCGCAGGACACCACGAGACCCCGCTGCTCTCGATCGACCTGAACAAGGCGGACGAGTGGGGAGGCGTGGGACTAGAAGGAGAACGGGGAAGCGTGTACGCCCTGGGTGTGGACCCAACGGGCCGGATCCTCGCCGCAGGAACGCCGGAACGGGTGGTCCGGCTGTGGGACCCGCGAGTCGGCGACAAGACGATCGCGAAACTAGTGGGACACTCGGACTGCGTCCGCAGCGTGATCGTGAGCGAGGACGGCAAGCACATGTTGACGGGCTCGTCCGACTCTACTATCAAGCTCTGGTCGCTTGCTGCCCACCGGTGTCTGCATACATTCAACCACCACACCTCGTCCGTGTGGTCGCTGTCCTCCAACCACCCGAACCTCGAGCGGTTCTACTCGGGCTCGCGGGACGGCATCCTATGCGCGGTGGACGTCGAGCAGGTGGGCGATATATCCGACGGCGAGTGCGTCGTGCTCGCTCGAGAGGGGTACGACGAGTCGCGAAAGGGAGACTACGAGTCCAAGTCGGGCGACGAGGGTGTGCGTTGCATCGTTGGGATGGACGACGAATTCGTCTGGACCGCGACGGGCAGCTCCGAGATCAAACGATGGCGAGACGTGGGCCGCAGGGTCACTCGCAAGTTCACGGATGACGTTGGCGCTTCTTACCATGTCTCGGTACCTGGGCTCGATCAGCCGTTCAGCCCGGTGCCCACGGACGGTGCACTGCGGAACAAGCGGTTGTCGCTCGAAGTGGATACACCACTCATCCGTACAGAGTCGAGGGACTCTCAGACTCGTACCGTCGCCTTTGCGCCACCGCCGAACCCGCGCGAGGCCTCTAGTCCAGGCAACAACAACAACCTTTCTCCCGGGAGCTTCTCCCGCGAGCGAAGCAATGACGGACGCAGGACGACATTGTCCGGCGCGAGCATCGCTGGGTCGGTCATGTCCGATGCGTCCGGGCTGGACGAACAGCAGTCGGGCCTCAACGGCATCCCTTACGACAGCTTGGTATGCCTCGGCATACAGGACTCGCCGTACTCTTTCGGCTTTGGACACCACGCGCATCGATCAGGCGATATTCCGGATGGCGCATCTGGACAGGCCAGAGTCGACGGGGACGCCCGACCGAGAGCGCGAGACGAGTACGAGGATCGAGAAGTCGCAAGCGAGGCTAAGCCGCTCCGCCTCGTACCGGACGAAGTCATCGCTGGACGACCGGGTCTCGTTCGGTCCATCATCCTCAACGACCGTCAGCACGTCCTGACGGTGGATACGGAGGGTGAAGTAGGCGTGTGGAACATCGTCAAGGGGCAGCCGGTCGGAAGGTTCTCGCCGGCCGATGTCGCGGCGGCCCTGGACCTGGAAAGGGGTGTTGACCCGGAGACGGCGGTGCGTAAGCACTCCGTTGAGGTGCTCGAGCTGGTGCGAGATCGAATCGAGGGGGAGACGATGGTCATCACCTGGTGCGCGGTCGATACCAGGATTGGTAGTCTTGTGGTGCACCTGGAAGAAGGGCGAGTGTTCGATGCTGAGGTATATGCGGACGAGAGCGGAGTGCAGGAGATGCAGGGCGCGCGAGAGGATTTGCGGCGTGAGTCCTGCCCTTACGGTCGGAACCTGTCCTTTGTTCGGCGCTCACTGCAGTCAACCTCGGTAAATGGACGCTCGCGAACCTGTTCACAGGTGGGTCGATTCAGTCATTGGTGTCGCATTGATTTCCTGACTTTAGGCCTGATTCGAGCGGAAGAGCGAGAGGTCATCTCCAACCGAGACGGCGCATCCCTTTCTCCCGCCACGACGCTCTCTTCCCTACCATCCTCCATTCCGCGCAGTCCCGAGATCCGAGGCGCGCCTATCGATCGTGGTCAATCGGGTCACCCGCACCGCAAGCGCGCCCTCACCGGCTCATTCTCGTCGCAGGGCCCGCCGGTGCTGAACATCCCGGGGCTGGCAGTCCCTGCCGCCCGAGCCGCCGTCGTGCCCGATGAAGAGATCCTCTCAAAGTCCGCACCGGTCTCGTCCACGTGGCAGTCATTCCATGCCCTTCGGAGCGGACCGCTGCCTGCAATCGCGCAGAGCCCGGCTGTCAGCCTGGGTGGATCTGCCACGGCGACCTCGCCGTTGGAGAGCAGCGGCGGCCGAGGCGACTACTTCAGCTTGAACCGACGAAAGGACCCATCACCATCACGCGGCGAGAGGGACAAAGAACCTCCTACGCCTGGTTCCGTGACCGGCTTGAACCTGTCGACGGGGACGCCAGCCACCACGCCCGGCGGGTCCAAGCTCGGGAAACTCAAGTTCGGGAAGAAGAAGAAGCCTGAGGCGCAGATGTCCCCGGTGGTCGAGACGAAAGAGCTTATTCCCGAGGAGGACAAGGTGAAATGACATGGTGATCTTCAAATATGAGCGGTGACTGACGCCAGGGACCGAAGATTCCCGAACGCGAGGCACAACAGTTGGCGATCCTCGACCAGGTCCGATCACACCCCTTCCACCCGCCGAGCGTATACGATGCGCCGCCGATCGACTTCCCGCTCGATACGGCCGTGCTCATTTCGGAGGAGTCAAAAGACGCCGGCGCGTGGGTGGTGACCTATCGCTCAAGAGTCAGCTCGACCGAGGAAGATATGTTGCCGCTCGAGATGAACTCGCCGCTCTGGTTACTCGACTACCTGTTCACCGGACGGACAAAAGTCAAGGACCCCGTCAAGTTGACGTTCATTCTGGAGCCTGCGCCGGGATGTGGCCTAAAAGAGATGCCCGAAGGGTAAGTCGCGTCTTGAAGAGGGACAGTAGCTGACGGCAGGGCGACGCGCCTTTCGGCCTCGCGAATCCTTCGCGCCCGCAAGATCATGTCTTTCATCTTCGACAAGCTGGAACTCGGCCCCGCCCGCGCCCGCGCCGGATCAATCGCCTCGGCCCACAGCCGGATCACGGCCCTCACGTCGAAGCTCTCCAGCACGAATGCTGCTCCGGCCACGCCTGCCCAGGCGAGCTTGACGGAACACTCGCCAGGCGTGTTTGGGCAGGCCAGCGAGGGCACCGCGGAAGATACGATCGAGCTGTTGTGCGGGGACCACGTTGTCGATCCGAAGATGACGCTCGCGACACTCAAGCAGTATTATGGCAGTGGAGGGGATATGTTGTTGATGTATCGCCCGAAGCAGGGCGTGCAGCTCGCGTAAGGTTGGCGGGACATGTAGGAAAGGACAAGACATTGATGGGCGAAGCAGTGACCGATGAAGGCGGAAGGATGGCCAGGGGGGCGGATGTATGGGGATTTCCGAATGTCGTGGTTGTCAGTCATACAAATAGCGCCGTCAGATCTCGTGGTGGGCTTGATGATGCAAAAAGGGGGTTGTATACCCGTAAGCGACGAACTGTATGGGTGTCAGCATGCAGCGCCGTAGCGTGATCGCCTGATAGGAGGCAACGGCCGGATGTTCCGCAGGTGTTTGATAGAGCCAGCAACCGAGCTTCGCTGACCGTACGCATGCCGTCTGTGATGCAGCGCCGAATAAGGGAGATCGGATGTGAGACGAAAATGTCGTGGAAAGCGTCGCGGGAACTGAGGGAGCTGGGGACCTTGCAATGCGCTGATATACGCGGATTTCACCTTCGGGATGGTCACGAGGGTCCGGAACAAGGGGATGAAAGGAGGGAGACAAGGCGAAACCTGGCCTGAAGGATGAGAAACGGGCAGGGTCTTTTGTCCGAGTGCAGACGGTCGACCTCGTCTCGTTCGCGACACTCATCTTCACTCGCTGGGCCGCCTCTGTTGTTGTTGATCCCTCCCTGCTGGCAGCATGGCGTGATATATCCACAGAACACTGCGCGGCGATACCAGCAAGCAGATCTAGGTGTAGCAGAGGCGGCATGGGCGCGAGGCTTTCTACAGGCAAGACTATCGCCCTTGGTGAGTGAGGCCGACAGCAGCTGGTTCTATAGGCATACTGAGCAGTTGCCTGTGACCACAGTTGACGGTAGTCCTCAGTGCGGTCTTCGTCCTGGTCATCCTCGCCTGTCTCGTGTTCGCACGCTACGCGTCCCACCGGGCACACAAAGAAGACACCGAGGCGAATCGGTTGGTGCCCGGCCAATGGACAGAACAGGGCGACTTCGTGTCAGTCAAACATATCCCGAGCCCCGGACCGAGAGCGAAGCAAATTCCGCCCCGCCACGTTGTTCAGCCAAGCAGCCGTGGGGGGTTTGCGGATCGACGCGACAGCTGGGAGGAGGGGTTGCTGAAGCAGCCGGAGAGGGTGTATCAGCCTGGCAAGTACTCGTCGCGCTCGAGAATGAAAGCGACTCCGGCAACTTCCGCCGTGCGCGAGGCGATGAAGGCCGGGAGGATGCAGATATACCGCCCTCCTGGGGCGGGACGGGAAGGGAAGGATCCCGCCAGCGTCGTGTCAGACAGAGCGGTAGACCGCGAGAAGACACAGGGGGCCGAGCGGATTCCACCTGAGCCGTCGAAAGGTCAGCAGAGGGGATCGACTCGGCGCGCAGAACCCCCGGCCGTATCCAAAGCAAACGGCAGGAGTCGATCGAAGGAGAAAGGTGAAGAATTTCAACATGCTTTCGAAGCGCAAGGAAAGGAAAAACAGCAAGACAGATCAGGGCGGAAGGACGTTGATAGATCGATAAGAAGCGCAGATACGAAGCGATGGCTCAAGACGCATGAATCAGAGACGAGTGAGAAGCAGGGAGCGAGCCAGCGGACGCGTCGGAAATGAGCCGAGTCAATGGGCAACCGCAATGTAGCTTTGAACGTGACGAATCGCAAGCCGAGCCAGCTATGTATTGTTCCTTGCACCTGCTTCTACCGCCGTCGGTCGACTGAGGCAGAAGGCGTGGGCGGTGGACGACAGTGTGAAGAGGGCAGACGATGAGCGCCCCCTCGCCACGAGTCCTGAAACGGACGATCTTGACGCGTCACGTTTCACCGCTTTGCCCGAGGTGAAAGTACGACGCCTGGTGGTTCATCTGCGATCCCCTCGCGGGCGGGCACCTTCATGCACATCGCTATCCCGCCCGCTTGTCTAGCTGCACAGGTTGCAGACCAGGCCCAGATTGTACATAGCATTACATCAACGGCGCTTGTCTCTTTCTCGTCCGTATCACGCTTGCTCCTCGCGTCGCCCATCAATAAGGCTTGGCATCGCATCTGAAACACCGCTCTGCCCTCGTTTCGCGTTACCGGCCCGCCTTTCCCTTGACGACCCCGTCGCTTGTCCTTTTCACTTCCCCCATCACTGCCCCCCCTGTGCGCTGCCCTCTCTTCCTTTGATCCATCTCCTCGATCTCTTCCGACGCCATGGCACATCCACAACAACACCAACAACAACAACAACTCTACTCGGATCCGCTTAGGGCACCTGCGACTTCATCGGGACCATACCACGACCGGCCACCACCCTCGCCCGAGCCGGGATATACTTACGACCAGTCCGGCGCTGTATCGCAGGGATACGGATACACCTCTGCTCCGCTGGGGCGACATCGATCGACGAGCGAATCGTCCTTGGCCCCGATCGTCCCGACGATAGTCATGGGTCACGACGCAGAACAGGGCGGACAGGTACCTGTAGGGGAGCGGCTAGAACGGCGGAAAAGCCTCGCAGCGAGCGTGAGGAGCTGGCGAGGGAAGAGAAATGAGGCGGACGATCTGCCGCCGGGATGGACGAAAGAGGACGAGGAGGCCGAGAAGCAGTTCCTCGCGCAGGGGATGTTCGACTGGCAGTCGATGAAGAGTTGGCGGTTTTGGATCCGGAAGGAGTGGTGGTGTGAGTGTGATCCCGTCGGCTGGCCTCATGATCGCCTGGCCGTCAATGCGGAATATTGGCTGATGGAAGATTGGTATGTCGCAGCGATCATCCTGGCCGTGCTAGTGGCTCTGATGGCCCTGTTTCACGACGATGTAAGTGGATTTGCGCTTGCGCCGGTGAGCAAAATCGACTGACCGCAGATCGTCAAATGGCTAGAGCCCGTCGCGAACTGGATGAAAGAGTGTGTTGCGGCTCGGACGGGCCGCCCCGTGCGGGAGCTGACTACCAGTCTGCCAGCTGGCTACACCATCCCAGCAGCAATCATCTTCATCCTATCTTTCCCACCTCTATTCGGCCAAGAGGTCAGTCCTTCCTACCGCTATTGCGGAGCTCGAGGTGGGAAACAGGCTCATGTCAGA
Source organism: Papiliotrema terrestris (assembly GCA_019857685.1). NCBI lineage: Eukaryota > Fungi > Basidiomycota > Tremellomycetes > Tremellales > Rhynchogastremaceae > Papiliotrema > Papiliotrema terrestris. The sequence goes on along the minus strand of JAHXHD010001191.1, from coordinate 9,058 downwards.
TCGTCGCGGTGATATGCGGTCTAGTCTGGGGCCTCTGGGTCGGATTCGCAATCGTAGCTGCGGGGACGTTCCTCGGGGAAGTCGGCAACTTCTATGCGTTCAAGTACCTGTGCCGGGCTCGCGCAGAGAAGTACGAGCGGAACAACCTCAACTACGCTATCATGGCGCATGTCGTCAGGGACGGGGGTTTCTTCTTCATCTTCGCTGTGCGAATGTCTGCTATTCCTGGGTGAGTCTGAGAGCAGAGATGCCATCGCCCCAGCTAACGCCTCAGGCACTTTTCCACTGCTGTATTCGCTACCTGCGGGATGGGCATCCTCATCTTCTCGCTGGCGTGTATCTTGACGATGCCCAAGCAGGTGCGTCGTGTCCTCACTGCGCAGAGAGTCTTCCTTGACAGCAGCTCATCGTTGTATACCTTGGTGTCCTGTTCAAGCAGCAAGAGAAGAGCTCAACTAGCACGATCATTTCCTGGGTGGTGCTCGTCGTCGGCGGTCGTGAGTAAGCGACAACACTACCGATCCCGCTACTGACACCGCAGTGATCACCGTCTGGGCCATGTGGTACTCGTACAAGAAGATGAACTCGGTGAAACTGATCGTATGGCGAAGGCAAAGGTGGGTGTACAGGGTTGGTAGCACAGAAAGGGAGCTGATATGCCAGGGTCGCACTCGCAGCCAAGGGCATCTCCGTCGATCCGGTGACTGGAGCTCGACGCCGCTCGACGCTTGACCAGCTTGACGTCAAGCCGGCGAAGGATGAGGACGAAACCTTGATGAAGGAGACGGAGCACCCGGCGTCGTACCAGACGCCGTATGATATCAGGTCAGTCTAGCGACTCGACTTTGAACATCCCCTACATCAAGACTTCAAACCAAACCTATCCAACCATTCTAGTTTCACTGCCCAGCAACCCCCCACACACAAGCTGTAGAGCCACACCCTTCCAATACTCAACTGAAGCGTCACGTCCAAGAATAGCGAAGAAGGCCTAATCGTTAGGTATCAATCCACCGACAACATGTCAATCTACCAAGTTGACCCGTCCAAGCAGCCAGCCGGAGGGCAGGATATTGCCGACCGGTCCCATCAGCACGACACCGTTCCGCAAGTATTCCCCGAAGCGCGACCATCGTACCCTCCGCCGCAATCGAACAATCCCAATTCCAATCTGCGGAGAAACCAGACGTCCGCATCGAGGTACTCGACACATCTGGACGGACCGCTACATCATACGGACTTCCCGGTGCCGATGCCGTCGGGGCATAGTGCAGCCGGCTTCGCCATTGATCCGACGAGTCCGAACCCGATCTTGAACGGGCAGGCGTACTATATGATGGACGGAGGACCGTATGGCCCGGACGGACCGTATCATGCCGGGTATGGTGGGGGATATGTTGGTGGGTACAACGGAGATGAGGAGAGTAGATTCGCGGCGCCGTCGGCACATGGACCCGGTGGGCATGGTGGTTACGAAGGACATGGCGGACACGGCGGACACGGCGGACACGGCGGACACGGCGGACACGGCGGACCAGGAGACTACGCAGGAGGGAGATACCCAGAGTCGTTGTTACCCGCTCAAGCTAGATGACCCAACATCCGACTCAATCGCTGAAAAGTACGAGGAGGGTTGTACTGTGTGATCGTAGCAATAGACGTGTTGAGCTTGTGTCAGCGGCTGCCAATGCACAAACAGCTGGACTGTGAATGAGAACGGGCCAGCACGTGATCGTGGAAAAGAGAACATAACGATCACATCGTTTCCGGTCGCTCCGACAAACACGGCCTCGCACTCGTCTGCTACTAGACCGCTAGTGATGCGCCTGCGCGTTCGAGTCAAATACAGTCTTGTTGCCTGCTTGCCCTGGGGCAGCACCTCCCGTGCCCACGGTGTATCCCTGGTTCGGCGCAGGGACCGGAGCCTGCGAGCCCGAGGCGGTCGGGACGTAGCCCTCAGCGGGAAGGCCAGTCTCGTCGAGACCCTCGGCGGCTGAAAGTCAGCCACGGCTCGGAGTACTGCCTCTTCCAAGGGGTTAGGGTAAGGTAGACCACGAGCCTCACCTTCGATAATGTCGTACATGGGGGACGCGATCTCGGGTGCGGGTACTCGACCCCTGCGCATCAGCTACGTCCCGCGGATGGGACTTGGTGGACCCACGTAAGGATATCGGTCGACGATACGGCTGAGCCATAGAATTCGCGGTTGGCGTCTTTGCGCTCGACGAGGATGGTCCCGTCCAGCGTGAGCCCTGCGAACAGACCTTTCGATCAGCTGAGTTCCAAGGCGTTGAGGACTGGGACCGTGCCCTTCGAGCGGGAGTACGAGAACATAGGGGCCGGGTTGGCAAGCGACGCGGCGATGTTTCCCCCGGTGCCGATAGGACCTGCCGCGGCGGAGATGCCGCCTGGTCGTCAGATCACGACTTGAAGGTGCTGGAATGCTTCGGCCTACCTCCTACGGTCACATTTCCACCTCGTGAGAACGCCTTGACGGCCTCATCGGAGTTGAGCACGATGACCACCTCAGTCAGGTCTGCCGTCAGCACTGCCTGGTCGGGACGGAGCATGGGAGGCAAGTACTTACCGGCTCCAATTTGCAGGCCCCATCCAACACCCGCCGTGGCGATACAGGACGGAGCAGACCACGATCCATCCGGCAGACGTGCGACCACGATTCCAGATCCCGCTTTACCGGAGAACACGAAGCCCGCCTTGAGGATGGTGAAGATGGCAAGACCTGAGGTCAGACCACGCAGAAAGTCTACGCAGGCGCATAAAGGTAGCTCAGCCACTCACCTTTAGCTCGTTGCAGAACAGCTTTCGGTATCGAATTAAGCGCAGTCCGCGGTCGCGACGGATCAGCTGGGTGTGAGCTAGGATTTCCGGCCACAGGCAAGGCGGTTCACCGAGGAAGCTGGCGAGGATCTTCGCTGCCTTCTGCGACTCGCCGGGGAGGGAGAAACTTTGCATCAGATTGGATGATCCAGCCGCCGCCCTCGTGGAGCCGTCCTATCATCAGTGCCCGCTCGAGAGTTGAGATACAATCTTGGCGCGGCGTAGCAGCCAGTCTCCCCTCGAGGAAGATGGGTGGAGCTCTCGTTGCTCACCTTGAGCATGGCTTGCGCCTGCGTGGACGCTTGCGTCGCGCTGTCCCGCACCTTGCCCCACAGGCCGCCCGCTCTTCCACCCACGTTCTGCATGCCGGTTGTGCCTTTGAGCGTAGTTGAGTGGTCAGAGATCGATCAGGGTTCCTCTCAGTAATCTAGCGAAGCAAATGCGAAGGCTGGGGTGAAGGGGAACAGATGAGGCGTAATGTACAGCGTTGCAATATGATAAAACGGGACGGGAGAGGATCCGGGTATCTTGGGATGGTGAGACAGCGCAGGCCGTCGCGTTGCGTCACTCCCCTTGCGGGGCTCCCCGCACAGCGGATCCATACAGCCCACTTTGCTACCGCACAATCGCTGCACAGCAGACATGGATGCGACTGCTATCACTTGGCTGATGTGGTGTTAACACTTCACCAGCGCGCAGCTCCCCGTGCATGCTGAGCTTGCAGATATCGTGCGCCAATGATGGGCTCAATGCGTCACAGTAGGAGGTCCATGTTGACTCGGCCGTCACGAGCGGAAGCAAACTGGTGGAGATGGCCGACTCGCTTTGACGCGGCGCCGGTGTGTCCGTCGACTCGAGCGAGTTATCGCTATATTCCAGAGCACCTTCTTTACACCTCTTCATCTCATCTCACGCACCTTTCTCGAGGACAACTTCCACAAGATGGCCTCACTCCGATCCCTCCGTTCGGCTGCGCACAGCATGTCGAGGTACGCGGCGGCCTCGCGTGCCATGCCGGCTCTTTCTGTCCCAGCGTTGAGGAACTACCGACAGCCTGCACGGGACCCGATGACCGGCGAGGTTACTCAGCTGCCCGATCTGGACGTGAGTGATCCATCTGCACAATTCGGTCTTGGCAGGGCGCACGGCTGACGGCAGGCCTCACTTGTGACGATCAAGAAGAACCCGAACCCAAAGCCAAGGCCAGCAAGCTCGAAATTGGTGTTTGGACATACGTTCACGGACCACATGCTTACCGTGCCTTGGTCCTCGCATTCGGGATGGGGCACGCCGGAGATCAAGCCATGTGAGTCAATGGAGCTACCTGAACCAATGGGGTGCTGACACGATAGATGCCAAACTCGAGCTCGACCCATCAAGCACCGTCTTCCACTACGCGTTCACCCTGTTCGAGGGCATGAAGGCGTACCGCCAAGAGGATGGCACCGTGCGGCTGTTCAGACCCGACAAAAACATGGCCAGGATGAACAGGGTTAGTCTGTCTGGGCCTCATGTGATGACAGCGCTGATAAGCAGAGTGCCGCTCGTATAGCTCTCCCGGTTGGTTCGAGCCGCTGTGTATCTGCTGGGGCTGACCATGTAGCAATTCGACGGCGAGGCCCTTACCGAGCTGATCAAGAAGCTGGTTGTGCTGGATAGCGAGTGGATTCCGAAGGAGCAGGGATACTCGCTCTATATCCGTGCGTATCGCCGTGCCGGGAAATGGTAACCTCTAAAACCAGGTCCGACCATGATCGGCACGCAGAATGCTCTCGGCGTTGGACCATCAAGCGATGCTCTGCTCTTCGTCATCTGTTCGCCGGTATGTTGTCATCGCCCTCGGAGGGATTAGGCTCACGGACAGGTTGGCCCTTACTACGCTAGTGCGCTTGAACAATGCCCCAGTCATGGTCAAAGCTAATCTCAGGCGGCTTCAAGCCCGTTCAACTGCTCGCCACTTCGAAGTTTGTCCGAGCTGCACCGGGCGGTACAGGTGGCTACAAGCTGGGATCAAAGTGAGTCGCAGAATGCAAACCATCAATATAACGGCCTGACCGTAGCTACGCGCCGGGCGTTGTACCGCAAGCTGAAGCTGCCAAGCAGGGATACAGCCAGAACCTCTGGTTGCTGGGCGACGAGCACATGCTGACCGAGGTGAGTCCACTGACTTCTACAAAAGTAGGTGCAAATACTGACTCAAGGTCGGCACGATGAACCTGTTCGTCGCCTTTAACCAGCCCGACGGGTCCGTCGAGCTCGTCACTCCCCCTCTGGACGACATCGTCCTGCCCGGTGTGACGCGTGACTCGTAAGTCATGATCCACCCGAGCTTTGGCAGTTCTGAATCGTAGCGTGCTCGAGCTGGCGCAGAACCACGCTAGCGGCAAGTCCCGCATCCCGGGCCTGCCAGAAAAGCTCAAGGTTTCCGAACGAAAACTCGTCATGAAGGACCTCGTCGACGCTGAGAAGAATGGAACGCTCCGAGAGGTGTTCGGTACCGGGACCGCCGCGATCGTGTCGCCTGTCGACAAGTGAGTCCGCCAAAGGCCGCCGACAAAGCGGGAACTTTAGCTGACGGGCAGGATCGGCTACGAGGGAAGAGATATCGCCATCCCTACGGGACCGGAGGGCCTGGGAGATATCGCCAAGGGCGTGTTGGACACCATAGTGGCCATCCAGACGGGAGAGATCGAGCATGAGTGGAGCGTCATCGCCAACGAGACCAAGTCCGCTTGATCGGGTCGTCGCAAATTTGGCAGTTCACGTCGCAGATGGACCAGGGATTGCTGATCGCATGCATATTAGATAATTGTCCCGGGTCCGACGTATACCGATTGTTCGTGGTTGCAAGCGAATCGTTGAGTGCGCGGCAAGCCGGCGGAGCGATCATGGTGGATTGGCAAGACTACGAGCGTTCCTCGCATTCGTTGTACGAGACCGGTCTTTGGGGTAAGGGAAGGACGCCAAGCCCGCGTGCCCAGACTGTGCCTCGAACTTTTCGGCGTGGGAAGATCGATCCCTTGCTCGTGCCTCGAGTGACGAGATGCTCGAAATTCCAGCCGTCAAACTGAGGAGAACGCACTCCTCCCCACAAAATGGTTGATGGCGCGAAGCGAAGCGGCGAAGATCTTGGGGTACTTGGGGGCCGCCCAGGGGAGCCACAAAACGGCCGCCGCCTTGGCTTTGGTCTCGTGCGCATCTAAGCAGGTTTGCTCATTGGCTAATGGCCGGTGGAAGGCATAAGCCTGTAGGGGTGAAGCGTCCCGATCAGAGATAAATCGCGCATCACGGTGCAGGTCACTGAGCAGAGCAGACACGGTGGTGATGAGAGCCGAAACCGCGATTGCGACTGATAGGTAACATGTATGCAGCGTATCATCGGTGTCGGGCCGTCTGACAAAGCCAGGTCACAAGTGCATCGGGCAGACAGCCGCGAAGCAGACATTTGCAGTCATGCCCGATGCGCCGCCGGGAGCCGGACCGAGCCATTTGATCACATCAACGGTCACCAAACCGGCGTAAGCGGCGCGGCCTCCGACGAAAAGGGGAACTCTGTAGCGAAATCCTTGTTTTCCGCCCTAGGTGTGAGAGCCGGGCCTGTCGCCCCCGTGGCCGTGCGTGCGTATCATCTCCGAACGCACAGCAAGGCCGGCCAGGGCGATGCGTCGCAGTCGGGACGGAGCCTCGTCCTCCGCGCACGAGAAATGGGGGTCTCGGCGTCACCCAGCGAGCACGCGAGGGATCATGTTTCCGGCGTTTAGCTGACATTCGAAAACGGTCGCTCGGTGCAATTTCGATTCTCGTTTAGGACTGTGAGCAAGCTGGTTGGTTGATACATCGCGCTTGGCCGACCGGGGTTCCCGGGCTCCTCTCTGGGCGAAAGGGAGTGCCGGTCTGCCCCTTGTGGTGCACAGGGCAGGGGTTAGTTGCCTGCTGTTGCAGATGACAAACCCTCCCGCACGCATTCGCTTGGACAAGCTTTTTTCGTATCTGGCAGGCAGGACAAACTGATCCGCGGAAATGTGATGATGTGTGCAGCGCAACCAAAAATTCAGACGCATGCCTCAGGGTTGGGCTTGCCATGATTTCCTGTAGAATTTTTCAAGAAAGCCGCAACAGTTCCAGCTGCTCACATCAGTCGCTTGAGGGGGCGTGGTCGGCTCATAACAGCATCATGACGACATCGGCGTGAGCCCTTGCCGCAACAACCGCGGGGGAGGTAGACGTGGATCTCGCCGGAAATGAAGCGCGGCCGCGGTCAATGAGCTACGCCTATCCGTCCAGTCGGCTACGCAAGGGGCCTTGGTCTGAGCAGTTGGAACACGGCTGCCCGGGGCTCTGGCTTCGGCAGTAGAGGCAAAGAAACGAATATGTCGCATCCAGCCGAAACAACACGACGAGCGACGTCGACGGTTGGGAGAGCGAGAAACAGGTGGAGCGAACCGGTCAAAAGTCAAACAGAGTTATTTTTGTGCGCCGTCCAATGTCCGCCGCGGGCCCGACGTGCATGTGAAGTGGCTTGTCATCATGAGCGCAAGCTGAAGAAAGCCTCGGTGAGCTATTTACGGCGCGACTCTAGTTGTTTCGGGCGCGGTGTGTAGCGGAGTTTCGTTCTGAGCTCGAGGTGGACGCAAACGAGTGTGACAGTGGCATCGAACTGCTGCCACAGGGAGTGACAGTCGATGGCGAACATGCCGATGGTGGAGACCAGTCGATGTGGAGCTCGGGCCTGCACGACGCCCGCCACGTACGAAACCAGAGTCTAAAGAACCGGGAAGTGATCTGCACAGAGCCGGTACCTCGCTCCGCGAACTAGACTCGGTGCGGGCCGATGGGTGGAGTAGCAAGATGCCATGCATGAATGGGGGGAACGGGAGTACGAACCATATCTTGCCGCAGCGGCAAGAGCGATCTGATTGCGCACACAGCCACAGATCCGCCGGGCATGGATACGACAGCCACATCTCGAAAAGTCCGGGGAGAGGTCTGAGTCACCACCGAGCGACCAAACTTGCCCACCTGATAAGGAGCCGATTCGGGTGCCACCTGCAAGCGTTTCGCCGAATTATGTGGGGGAGATGACGTGGTGCCTGCCTGCCGGGCTGTGCCGAGAGTGGTATGTTGCAAAACGGGCAATTTGCGATAGAGGTGCCACACTCAGCACAACGGAGCAACCAAAGCACCACACACGACCAGCAACCGCAGCTGACTAAACGCCCTACTGGCCCGTCACGGCGTCACAGAGCTCCACGAGGCACGAACAGCAGTAGCGAACAAAGATCGCGCGGAGACGTGCGATGTCATGCCCAAATGGACCAGTCGCGCGCTGAAACTGGATGCATTGATCAGCCAGCCATGCAGTGTTTGCTCGCACGTCTTGGCGGCCGGCCCCGTAAAGGTGTGAGCGGTGATAGGACGGCCGCATGCGGCAAGGGACGCTGATGCAGCGAGACGCAGGTGTTGCATGTGGGTGGGTGATTACCCGCTCACGGCCGTGGCTTTTAGCAGTGGGATGAAACCAAACCAAGAAAAAAAGGAGGCGGGAAGCGAGAGCACGCAAGACCTGTTGGAGGGGTCTGATCCAATGGGAAAGGGGAAAGAGAAAAAAAAAAACTGGCCGTGTTGGGGTACCCTGAAGGGGGTGCCCTGGATATTTTAGCGTCGTCCCGTGTGAGGGATTATTTGCGATTTCGCATCGACGACGTAAATCCCATCAAATCGCCTCTCGCCTATCCCCGAGCCCAAGGGGTAAACCCAGAGAGCGAGGACAGTCCCCAGCACCACAGCAGAGCAGAGAAGCATCGCAGAGCCAGGGCACACTGCAAGAAAAGCCACTTTTCATCTCATCCGCCCGTTCTCCCTCGTTGGGCCTACTACCCCCGTCGACCCTGTCCGAGGCCGACCTCCCAAACCGCAATATCACCCACACACCCCTATCCCCTTCCCAGGCGACATCGGCAGCGACCAATCCGCTTGATCCAATCCCGATCCCATAACAACCCCCAACACTTTCCGCTCGAGATCAAAACATTCCCCCCTCCCAACCTCCTCTCGACAACCAACCAACACTACTTGGTCGTCAAGCCATCCTCTACCCCGTCTCCTCCTCTGTACTCTAGAGTCCATAGCGAGCGTAGACACATTACCTCTCCCCCGTCTTCCCCTAATACACCAGGCAACCCCCACCGCCTCTTTTTTTCGCTACTCTAGCGCTCTCTCC